>BMAV01003558.1:51426-71349 GCA_019973955.1 Trichonephila inaurata madagascariensis
AGTTAACAGCTACCACTACGTCTCTAAGTATCTGAAGCCATTTGTCATGCTTTACTTTTAAGAGTTATCTGGGATCAAATTTCAATAGGAGACTGCCCGTAACAAAAAAATGTTTGTGAATTTTTCACTTTTCACATATTTTCACTGGTTTCTTGTCATATCTTTTGACCTTAACTGTAGCATATTGCACATATGTATCGATAATTTGCAAAAGGCTGATCTAGAATACACCAACCATTACTACACTATATGAATTTTAGAATAAGAACATATAAACCCCTAAATACTAATCCACTAACATTCCCCAAGAATGCATCCTAGGCCTGTCGCAATAGTAATTGTCAGTCATTGATATTACACAAAATAGTGTTATTTTTTATTCACGAAGTCAAACGGTATTATTAATTCAGTTTTCCAATCTTGTATTGTATGGCTATTGGCTTTCATATTTTTCTTATCCTCCATGGCCGCGGTTCTTAAACTGTGGTATGCGGACCCCCGGGGGATCCCCAGCACCTATCTAGTGGATTCGCGAATGAGTGTGATTTAATATTCAGAGCTTCTTCTTTTACAAACTCTAAAAGACCTCATTGAAACATTGACTGATGGGCTATTCTAGACTATATCACTAAATTCTTCCCAATGGAAAACTCAGTTTGAACATGTATTTCGATCAAGAATATTAATTTTTTTTATTGTTTGCAGCTACATTTTCATTACTGCAATGTAATATTTAAATTCTACAGTTACTGTTTTCTTACAGGAAAAAAAAAAGACGAATTAAATAGTATGTTTAAGTAGCAGAAGTAATCTTACATTTATTGGGGGATCTTTAAATCACTCAACAATGTGTTAAAAGTCAGGGAGGGGTGTTCAAAATCTTAGGAGTCTGTGATACAAGAAGGTGGGCCAAAACTATCTAAAGTTTAAGAGCATTTCCTCCATTGTATTTCCTTTTAGACTTTTAACGGTATGCATTTTAACATAACTCCTTAGTTGACCCTCTGTTTGGACTACATTTTTGTTTCCCAGCATGTCAGGTGAATAGACACGCTAAATTATTTCTTCCTTCAAAGCAGTCGATACATAGGCCGTGTCTGTTGTAAGCTGAAAAGGTCCATTCATTTGTTTCCTGTAACACTTGGCCTTGCTACAAATGTTTCTGGAAATGAGGGTCTTCTATTGTGAAGGGGAATTACCAGGTTATGTGTTATCCGAGTGAGGGACACAGCGATTTATGGCCCATCAGAAGGCCTTTTGATATGAGGCGCCAAATTCAGCTTTGCCAGAATTGAACCCTGCCCTGAAAACACTTTTGTGCTTTGAGACAGTGTAAGAAGATGTGTGCAAGACCATTTTCATTCCAATTGGGAATTGAAGGTATTTCAAAAGGCTTACAACAGTCTTGCCCAGTAGTTTGAAAAATCACAGTAAAAAGTGAACAATAAATTAGAAAAAAGAAATAACTTTTTTTTCTTCTTTAGGCGGATTAATAACGTTTAGTGTGAAGGCTGCCATATTAGACGTGAAGACCCTTCTCGATGACGATATTTTGAAGAATACGCCAGTGCTTTTCAAACTTGCAGTATTTCCGACCCAATTTTCAATCATAATTTTTACCGCCCAATCCTTCAATAACAATGTTTTCAATGCAATAATATTGTACTTTGGCCTTAATTCTTAAATACGACTTTAATTGTAAACCAAAAAAATTATCAGGATAAATATTAAAATTTACATATGTTACTTGTAAGTTATGGATACTTTAAGGAAGTTACTTTTAAATAATATGATAAGTATTATGTGTTATACTTTCCCTGTCTAATTTTTAAATTAGAACAGATTGCAATAAGCATGCAAGGTGTATTTTATTTTTGATTGTATCAGAATGTATTTTGTTTTGCTTTCTTCCAGTAAATATATATATTTTGCTAAAATAATCTTTTATTTTCGACTGTTCGATATGCTCGCTCCCATTGAACCCCATGTAGGATTGTCACACATCTCTAGGGAGTGCGCCCAACAGTTTGAGAATCATTGTTGTACATGTAAAGTCAAATGCCTTGAGATAACGGAGGAATTAAATGTCTAAATTAAATACATTTTTACTATGCTGTATGATCCATATTCTCTATTTGTAAATGATAGTAAGCCTTCGGACACTATGTTACAACATCGAATAGTTTCATAGTTTTTGAATTTTACGTTTAACTTGGGAAAACTGAGTTAACATTTTACTTGCCATTCTTGTCACGTTGTCGTGGCTGTAAATCTCGTGCATTATCCCCGATAGCACGTAATATAGATCCAATATGTAATTTATTAAACGATGGATCGAATAAATTTTCTAAATGAAAAAAATGAGGCGCATATGTTAATGTAATTAACTTTAAAAATGCATGGTAAAATACCTTATTTCAAAAGAATTAAAAACATGTCAAATGTGTCTAACTTCATTTTGGTTTTTCTTATTCGTAATAAATGGCCTTTTAAGGGTACCTTGTCAGAAAATGTACTGAATGTAAAATATTCAACTCAAATTTCAGAGCTGTCAAGAAAAATCAAAATTAAATAAACTATATTTTTCCTCAAAAATATCGTAGCTAAGAAATGCGCAAGAATCATCTTTTCAGTATTTGAATCATTAATCATTTACCCTACATTTCCGTGAATATTTTATAACATGCTTTTGCACATATTTTGCTTTATACTAAACTAGCTTGGATAAATCTACCTAGTTGAAAGGATATTTTTGAAAGATTTTTTTGATAGAGAAATTTTAACTTGTGTGAATGCCACGAGAAAAGATATAGCGACTTTTTTTTTCTTATGAGTTTTTAATAAAAAAAAAATGGTTATATCCAATTTTAACACTTAATAAATCCTTTTAAGCATTCATAAGCGTATTGTTTATAAAAAATAAAGTGTGTCTATATTTATAAATAACAGGTTTGACAAAGTGTTGAAAAAATTCTATATCAAGGTTCTAAACAAAAAATTCTCTAGTTAAGGTTATTAATTGTAAATGAGAAAATCATTTCCATAAAAGGGGGGGAAAACAGTTGATAAACTATAGCTTTGTGTTAAAAAATACTTTTAAAACCAAACCTCGAAAAAGATTCTTTAGAAATTGAAACAAATCTTTGAAGTGTTTAATGAAGTATATGTCCATTACTTTATTACATTATTGTAAATATGTTAGATTTAACTCCTTTAAAAACAAATGAATGAATCTAAATCAAAATAAGAACTGTGTTATGATTTTTCAATTTTCTATAAAATTTATGCTTTTCTTAACGTTTTACTAGAAATTAATTTTTAATGATGCTTTAATCCTTTCATATCCTTTTATACGTCTTGACAAAGAAAATAAATCATACAAAATATTTCTAATAATACAGGGTGCGGCTAAAAAAACCTCCTATCTTTCAAAACAGTTACAAACAAACAAAACAAGATACAGAGAAAAGTCTTTTTTGGTGAAAAACAAATACGATGCCATTTTACATTAATTCAGCGTTTCTCAAACTGTGGGGCGCGCCTCCCTTGGGGGCGTGATAACTCTACAAGGGGGGGGCGAGCCTATTGAAAGGTCGAAAACAGAAGGTTATTTAAAAAATTATTAATTTACTGAAAGTAAACAAACGAAAACTTTCTGATATAGTAAAATATAGAATACACATTTACACTGATATAATACACTTATAAATGTATCAGTACTGTACAATGTATATTTTATTATTAATTTAACAATACTAAATTAAGAACAAGTTTCATAATTATGAGTGAGCCCATGGGCTTGTGTGTGTTTATTAACACATCTTGATAATCTCTGTACGGTTTATAATTAATTCCTTAACTGCCGATTACAAGTTACGCAATTCGCTCTCCAATGCCACCATTTACCACGTAGATGAGGGTATTTTGATGTTGTTTTTGGGGGGGAAATGGAGAGGAGGAAAGAAATAAATAAGCAAAAATCCTCTGAAATAAGTAAATCCTTCGCAAACACTGCCAAGGTTCTTTTATTACATTCCAAAGCCCTCGGAATAATTTTATGGAAGGCACTGCCAAGAAAAGATCGTACTTCGGAAAGACGTATATATACGTCCAGAAAATTAATGCTTTGGCTGAGCGAGACGTTTATATACGTCATTGGCCCATAAGAGGTTAAAGTCGTATTGTAGCTTTAGTGTCAAAGTATAGTATTATTGAATTCACAACACAATGTTATTTTATTGAGGGGGTGCGATGAAAATTATGACTGAATAGTGGACCGCGTATATTGAAAGTTTGAGAAGCACTGCATTAATTGGTTTAAAAAATTATGTCCACAAAATGTCGTCCTCCAATTATGATGGGCTCATCGCGCTTTCTATTAATTTTCCTCTTGAGTTCTTTGGGGCCAAAAAAAGGCAAATTCTTTCCAACCAAATCCAGAAGCGAAACGTGACTATGCAAATTAGGAACCTTTTAAATAGCAGAAGTTTAGCGTAAGCGGGTGGTCTTTTGAGAAGTGATTATGCGAGTCTGAGTTTAAACGTGTAAGCTGAAGCAAGCGGATTTTCCGGTGTCAGCTATCCGTGAAAGTGCGTTCAAGAAAGGTGGATACCATTCCCCCCACGAGATAAAGAATTTACCTCGAAGATTCGAGAGGGTTGCCCGCTACCTAGGATACAGAGGTAGGACTCATCTACTAATTATTAGGAACTGTGTATAAACAGCGGTTAGGTGTAAGCGGTAAATTAATTATAGTAGTCAGGATCGCGTTAATTTGGTAATACGTATATTGTGTGTTTTATTACCGCAGATTCACTAAGTTAAAATATAAATATTATCATTGTTAGTGTTTAAAGGGATGGTGGACCTTCACAATGTCATATTTCAGTCAAAATTGCGATTTTGATTTTTTTTTATAGTAATACTATTCCTTATATTTCATAGAATAATTTTGCCAAAGACTTATGTCATTTTGATTAATAATTACTGAATTATTTTTTATTTGACTCAAATAAATGCTTAAAATGCACTTTTCTTAATTGCACTTAATTGTAAACTTTCTTTATTGCATTTTTCTTGATTTGTAAAATTTCCCTCTTCAATTTTACTTAAAATCCTCCTTGCGTTTTAAATTACGTCATATTTCTTTGAAATTTTCACAACTTATGAAAGTGGGTATAATTCACAAATCTGTGCATTAGAGTTTTTTAAAAAAATTAACGGATCATATTTTGTGCTGTTTTGAGTACTTTGAATGTGTGATAATTGGCGAAATGTTTCATATAATATAGACAATTTATCTTTTTCTTCATCAAATTTTATTCTGAATTTAAAATCCATGCACAGATATATTTTGTTGTAGTTCATAATTATATAAAACAAAAATTATGTAAATATCTTAAAAAGTAATGTGCAAGGAGCATTTTTAAAAATAGTTTTAAAAAATGCAATTTTTTTTAAAAAAATCAGTTTATAATAGTTTTTTTTAAAAAAATACATTTAAATTGTCAAATATAATAATCATTTACTGTATTGATTCCATTTTCAGCTAATTGAGCTGACAATTTAAGAATTAGTTTATAATGTCCACCGTCCCCTTAAGTTAAGATCTTAATAAAGAGATATTAAGATTATGGCAACGCTGGTTCTTTATTCATTCCCACACCCCTAGGTCACGAAGATAACTTAGAAGTAAGGCATCACTCACGGCGAATGCATTACACAATGATGATACATTGACGAAGTCTTTCTCTAAAGTTCTTCAGAACATTCCCCCTGGCACTGTTTTATATTTGTCTGACATGGCCCACTTCCACTTGTTAAGCACTGTGAATAAACAATATTTTCCTTACTGGACAGCAGAAAACCCTCAGCTGCTTCACCAACGACCACTTCACAGTCCTCGTATAACAGTTTGGTGCGCTGTTGCTGAATTTGGGGTGTGGGGTCCTAATTTTTCCTAAGGAGATAAACTAAACTATGGACAACTTACGGGAAAGTCTATGAGAAAGTGTTTACATAACTATTAATATCAAATTCCATACACATTGTACTTAAAGGGAACTGTATATATAACTAAGAATTCATAAACCATCTTTACACAATATCCTGTATTTTTCAATACATAACTTATGCTTTTCAATTAAAGATTGGAATTATAGGGTTATTCACATAATTTCATCCGGAGTTTCTAAGCACCATAGTAAAAAACTAAGACGAATTCACCAAAAAAAGAGTATTCGAAAGAACGCGGAAACCATTCTAGTTTTATAGTCCAGTTTACGTCAATGCAATAGTCCAGTTCCTGTCACACTACTGAACACGGTACTATCAACAATATTGATAGCACGCGTTATCCTTTCATGCAGTTCTTCTACATCCCGTGGCAAAGTGGGTACGAAAACATTGTCTTATGTAAGACACCAGGTTTTCGGATAACACGGAAAGTATAGAAAGTGCAATCAATATTGTTGGTAGAATCATATTGAGAGAGTAGAGCAGGGGTACTCAACCTTTTTTTTTTTCGGCTGGGCCGCATAGATATGTCAGCTACTTCACGCGGGCCGCATACATATGTTAGTTATTTTACGCGACCCACTACATGAGGAAGGGGGGGGGAGGGAGGGAAAAGGACCAAGATAACATTGGACATTTAAAACGTGGAAAATTTATCAAAATATTACAACCTCTATTTTGCTTTTTTTTATATTTTATTTTTGTCACAAACACTAAATTAGAAGCATTTAAGAAACAACAACCTTCACAGGATGTCTTTGTTACCGCTAAGATATTACCACTGAAAAAAAAAATTTGTTGCTGCTTGCTGTTATTCAAGCAAGACTATTTATCACCTCTTGAAAGAGATCTTCGAGGAAAAGTACCACTGAATGATTCCTGTTTATTGGCATTGTTTAAATACAGCATTTTCGTGACAAATCAAACAATTACTGATCCATCTTTGTTTTTCAGTACAAAATAGCCAACCTCCCAATCGTCTTTAAACGATCTATTTCCTTCGAATATTTTTCGTTTGCAAGGTATCAAAGATAGTGAAAGATTAGTTCCACCCATAACATTGTCGCTACTCCACTGTATCTGTCTGTTATCAATAACCGTAACCATTCCAAACAAAAAAAGAATATCAATACCTACCCGTCAGACACCGACAGCAAAAAGCAAAATTGATGTATTTAATTTCTTGACAAAGAATTTCCATCAAATTTTTAATACAATGTTCTTAAATAAGTAAATTTTATAGAGCAATGGGCCATGACAGGGGCAGTTAAAAAGGCCCGGTGGGACTCAGATTGAGTATCGCTGGAGTAGAGTGAAGCAGGAACTAGACCTGGGGTGGCGAATCTTTATGGATCAACGTGCCATTTTTTCATAGGTAGTTAATGAGGTATCAACGTGCCGTCAAATAATTTTGTCTTGTGATTTTTGAAAAAATAATAAAACTAAGTGCTAACAACACAAAACTCTATTTACTACGAAAAATACATTTGGTACTGTATAAATATAAATTTTTTAGTTATACGCGTAATTTACGTAAAGTGTAACATTAGTATGATTTCTATTGTTGCAGATTGGATGACAAATAACATATAATAGGATTGTAATATGTTACTTTTTGTAGAATACATGCGGAATTGGAGTCATCTTCCAAAACGGCTTCAAAGCAATTAATTATTTTTTCTGTGGTCCACATTTTTTGACTAGAGGGTTTGTTATTTGTTTCAAAATACCGTTTTACTAATAATGTTCTGCATACTACTATTCCAGAATATAAAACATACACCGCTTTGTCGCTTTTACTAATCATGCCATTTTTTTTTATCCACCATATTTGAAATTCTCTGTTACACTTACTGTCTTGCACTTTTTGTTCTTTTGCTGAACTAGCCATGTTAAACAACAGTTAAAAATCGTAAATATAACACAGCTAAACTTTAAGGTATCCGACTACGTTCGGAACCATGATTTTAAAAAAGCGCATAAATGGATAATTTTCATGATATTTAGTGTCACTTAGATTATAATGCATGTATACAATTGTTTTAAGGACATTATGACAAAAAAACTTTTTAAATACAATATTTTGGCAAAAAATTAACTTAGAATAACCTTTTTTCCAAATGTTCTCCTTTTGTAAAAAATGCTGTTATTGTATTAATATTTTGCCTGTATAGGGCTCAGACCTCTGTTCAGAGGCTCAACTATTATTTTTAAAAAATTCAAATTATTTTCAGAGTTACCACCATTTGAAATAATTATCGGCGTATTTTCTTAAAATTTCTCCCTTCTGTTTTCGTAAAACATAGATAAACCGACTTCAGAGTTATGCATTTCAAAAATTCTAGTTGAGCCTCTGTAGAGAGGTCTGAGCTGAAAACAGGCAAAATATTAATACAATAGAAGCATTTTTTTTTATAAATGGGGAACATTTGGAAAAAAGGTTATTCTAAGTTAATTTTTTGCCAAAATATTGTATTTAAATACTTTTTTTGTCATAAGTCCTTAAAACAATTGTATAAATGTATTCTAATCTAAGTGACACTAAATATCATAAATATTATCCATTTACGAGCTTTTGCAAAATCACGGTTCCGAACGTAGTCGGATACCTTAAAATGCAGTTGTGTCAATGAATTTGATTATGCTATGCTTAGATAGACTTTACATCAAAAGCAATTGTAGTCTACGACCTTATTTAAAGCAAGACAATAACAATCGAGTGTTTTCTCCACCACCCACCTACCGATCACTCGTGTTTGTTAGTAATAATTTAAAGTGAAATTTGAAATTTTGAAATAAAACTTCAAACCATTTTGATCACTGGCGTGCCAATAATATTGTGTCACGTTCCATCAATGGTACGCGTGCCACTGGTTCACCATCCCTGAACTAGACTATCGCAATTATGTATGTAATGTAACCAAATGCTTACGCACAGAACACCTGCAATGCATGAAAATAAAACGTAAATTATTTCTGTATTCTTTCAATTTTTTTTCGGTCTTTATCTTGAGCTGCTTTTTATAGCGTTTTGAAACCCCGGATAGAACTATGAATATGCCAGTATTTTTTAACCAAACAAAATGAGGAAGTTAATACATAATTTTATGTTTCATTTCTTAGAGTTTCTGTATTTTACCCAACGACTTTACCGATTTACTAGGTACAGGGCATAATAACCACATTAATCCACACATTTTACAGCTGGGGAAATCAGATTTCTAAATTGCAAACTTATTGTTAATAATTTCGGTAACAAGATACACATAATGGTGATTGAAAATAATTCAAAAGCCTTTGTCTATTTTTATCCTGTTTCTTATAATAAAGCATTAAAAAGAATTACGTTATTCATTATTTAACAGTATCATTGATACCGCTAACCGTGGGTGGCCGTGATAATTCTACGTGGGAGGTGCGAGCATATAAAAAAGTTAAAAATAAATGATTATTTTTTTTTTAAAAAAAGTATCAATTTACTGAAAGGAAGCAAAACAAAATACATTGATATAATAAAAAATAAAATGCATATTTAAACTGATAAAATATACCTACAAATGTTTCAGAACTGCACAATTGATACCGCTAACCGTGGGGTCCGTGATAATCCTACGTGGGAGGCGCGAGCATATAAAACAGTTAAAAATAAATGATTATTTTTTTTAAAAAAATATTAATTTACTGAAAGGAAGCAATAAAAAAATATATTAATATAATAAAAAATAAAATGTAAATTTAAACTGATAAAATATATCTACAAATATTTCAGAACTGCACAATGTGTTCGATAATTAATTTATCAAAACTAAATTAAGATTGTTTAATAATTATTAGTGTTTAAAATTGACATGTATACGAAATACTTTTGTTTTCAATGCAGAAAGTTCATAATCCACCTCTGCCCGAAATTCAAATAGTGGTTTATTACTAAGTTGCCTTTTGTTTTTGCCACTTGACGTAAAACCTATGACGATTTTTTTCCCAGTTGCGATCCCTTCTGTAGCAAGGCTCTTGGTAACCTTGGTACCTTCTTTAATTAAACATTATTTTGAAATCACTTTCATTTAAAAAATTAGGAAAAAAAAAGCTGCATATAATACTTTTCCAATAAATTAAAGATAACTTACTTTATTTGTTACTTACAAGTTTATACTCATCTTAGTTTATACTAAAAAGTTTATACTTATCTTAGTTTATACTAAAAAGTGTTTACACTTATCTTAGTTTATACTAAAAACTTTATACTTATCTTAGTTTATACTAAACAGTTTATACTTATCTTAGTTTATACTAAAAGTTTATACTTAGTTTATACTAAAAAAATTATACTTATCTTAGTTTATACTAAAAGGTTTATACTTATCTTTGTTTATACTAAAAAAGTTTATACTTATCTTAGTTCATACGAAAAAGTTTATACTTAGCTTGGTTTATAATAAAAAAAGTTTATACTTATCAAGATTTAATACTTATCTTGATATTTTGTATGGTTTATAATTAAGATCGTTTTACAGCTTTTGAGTCGAAGTACATTATTATTTCATTCAATATATTGTTATTGTATAGGGAGGGAGCGATGAAAATTATGAATGTGAAATTGGGTTGCAAATATTGAAAGTTTGAGAAGCACTGAATTAATGTATATATGTTATTTAAATGTTTCGTCTTATTAGTAACTGTAGTCTTGTTATCTTTCTCTTTTCGTGTAGAGGTTTGATTTTATTTCTATTGGTTCATTTTTGGTGTGGAGTTATAATTTTATTGTTCTGATAAATTGTATAAATTCATTGTACTGATTTTTCTTTTCTTCCTACAAGAAACCACTTTATTTTTCGAACAATGTTTACGTACCTCAGCTAAAATTAAATTGTATTGTGTTTCTTCTATTTTAATATGAGAAAATCTTTACACGTAGTCGGATTAGAAAAGATTACTAATGTAGCGTTTTAGAGATAAATTACACTTTCTCTAAAATATGATGGATTACCATTGTAGCTGTTGAGTACTTTACTTAGAATAAGATTCATAACTTTCACGAGAAGCGTAGCTCATAAATACTGCAACCTCTGAAATTCTTAGTTGAGATTACTAATGCTTCCTATCCCCCTTAAGTTAACTAACTACATTCGGAACCGCGTCATTTTGCAGAGGCTTATAAGTGAATATTTTTGTATATATATATAATAATTAATGTCACTTTAGTTATAATATACTTATAAATTGCTTTATGTATGTTACAATAAAAACTATTTAATTAATTTTCTTAATTTTAAGTTTTTTTATCAAAAAATAAAGAGAAAATGACAAATTTTCAAAACATCCTCCTCTTATGGAAAATTATTCTAAAGTAATAATATTTTGCCTATGTATATATATAGATAAGACTTCTCGATCGATTCTGTGCAAGAATTTATGAAATAAATATTATAGAAGTGAATCGACAAATATTTTAATAAATCATAATAAAGAAATAAAAAAAACACTGATTATTATTATTAAATTAATAGAAACGCGGAAAATACTGTGAATTTCTTAAAACTTCTTGTTCAAACTCTGTAGAAGTCATAGGCAGTGGCACTTGCAATTTTTTGTTTTGATTAATGACAATCCTATGCATACGCTAAATTTTACTATAAGCATTTGCTATTACAAATTTATTTTATCACTTAATGCTATTTATAATATACATAATATACATTTATATATAATATACATATACATACTATACATATACATATATATAATATACATATACATATATAATATACATATACATATATAATATACATATACATATATATAGTATACATATGCATAATATACATATACTCATTATTTACTCCCTTTGCTTCCACACATAATATTACTGATTATTAAAAGGCTGTTCAAGAGTTTTTGTAAAGAAAACTATGTGTTTGAATCGCATTTTTATTAAGAAGCTTTCTATTTTTATAGAGATATGATTATATATTCAATTTGGTTGTCATTGTTTTAGGTAACAAGAAGCCATAGAACTCTGACGAGAAGCCACAAAGTGAAGTTCATTGATCCAAATCTGAAGACTAACAGAAGCGATCACGGAATAATGGTAGTGGTTTCACGTACACGGTTTCACGTAGTTCAAACGAAAAAGTTGTCGTAATGGTGGCATCGAGGAAATCTAAAACTCACACATAAATATTATAATACAGGCTGTATTTAATGGGCTAAATTCATCACGGCCACTTGGTAAATGTACGCACGTGTTCTTTGAATTTAAAGCTGACATTAGACTTCACTTGTTGTTTATCTTGTACAACATAATTTAACATTTGTACACATTAATTTACATAAAATTTCAGATTTGATGATTGGGTAAAGATATTCAAATGTTAAGATCTTTCAAAAAGCTTTTCAAAATGTAAAAAAAAAAGAAAATTCTTACATACCTATATTTTTTAAACAAGGGAATTTTGTTTATCTGTGTACGTTATTATTGTTGAGGAAAATGTACTTTTTAAAGAAAAGTTTCAGCAAAAAGCAAAAATGCCTCCTTCTTGTATGTATGACGTCACATGAATTTATGAATTGATTGACTAGGAATACATGATTGCAATTATCTTGTGACTATGACGTCTTATGAATTTTGTCCATTGATACGAATGAACGTTTTTAAGCACCGAATTCAAATCTCATCAACTGACTCGACGTGTAAAGACCTTTTTGTAGGTTTTAATAATAAAATAAATATACAAAACTGAGACAATCCAACTTTTCCTCAGGAATTCTCTTTGTTAAACCAAAGGTTCAAAATTTACCCATTAAAACATCTGGTTCCTTCATATGAATATTTTTTGCACTTGAACTTATAAAAAATAGTCCTCTGCCCTTTTTTTTTGTTTAAAAAAAATTACAAATTTAAAAATGTAGGCATACTTTACTTTTATATTGAACTTTTAGAATCTAATTTGCTCAAAATGGGCTCTTAGGTTAAAAAGTAAGATATATATATTTCGTAATGGATAATAAAAAAAGTAGGACTCAACTATGATTTGAAAACATGAAGAAGATACTTGCAATACCTTACTTTAAAAAAAAAACTATCTTCAATATAAAAGATTTTTTATGAGAATGCATTTCCTTGCTGAATTGTATTTTTTTTGTTCGCTTCTTATTCTTTTTTTTCTCATTCTTCGTTGCATAAAACATTATTACACACAGGGTTAGTAAATCACATTTATCGACACTTAATTACACTTAATAACCACGCTCGTTTCGTTTTCTTCTCGAAAGTAAGTAAAACAAGTTACAAAAAAAAAAATAATAAAATAAATAAAATAAAAACCTTTTTATCGGAAAAACGCTGTTTACTTAAAGTTGGGGATGTGTTCCGAAAAATATTCTCCAGCAAACATTTAATAAAAAAAAGGGAATATATTTTGGTTCTTAGATGATTTATTCACCATTATATAGCTGTTTATAAATATTCACGACCTTAAAAATATCTGTAACGAACATATTTCTGTTAGGATAACCATTAAAAATATTTACAGATTTTGAGTTCTGTAATGTAATATTTATGAGAAAAAAATTAACTAATTAATTAAAAATATGCTTTTTTCTTACTTAAGGTACTATCGATAACTGTTTTACTTGAAGTCTTATGTTTAATTTTTACCTATACTTCAACCATTAATTATACGTATTCGAAATTATTACATTCGGAACTGTGATTTTCAAAAAGCGTATAAACGGAATTTTTTATATGTAGTAAATGTCAGTTAAATTAAAATATTCATATAAAATGATTTTAAAAATTATTATTACAATGAAGATTATTTGAATGAAATTTGTTGGCAAAAAATAAGGAAAAATAATGTATTTTCAAAACATTTTCCTTTCATGCAAAAAGCTTCTCTAGTAATAATATTTTACCAATATATAGCTAAGGATTTTGTACAAATATTCTTATCACAGAAGCATTTTTCTAAAAAGGAAAATGTTTTGAAATGTCTTACTTCCCATGTTTTCTCCCCCAAAAAAGGAATTAAATAGTTTTTTTTTTTTTTTTTGTAGTATTATTCTTAAAAAAAGTTTATATGTTCATTCTAATTCAAGTGACACTAAATATATAAAGAAAAATATTCTCTTATACAATTTTTTTTTTTTTTTTTTTTTAAATCACAGTTCCGAACGCAGACAATCTAATAAAATAATTTACTTGAAACACTTCAAATATGTGATTTCAGACTTTGCAAAATAACCACCAGAATCATTTGCCATACATATGAAATAAAACTTTATTTAAAAAGGACTCTTTAAACACAAAATAAGGACAACATTTAAAAATATATAAACATTTGTACTTTTTCAAAAATTAACCCTTCATTTTTAATCACTTATTACATTTTGTACTCGTCAGTTTCAGTTGCTTTCTTCTGAAAATAGTTTAAACCCTATTTTCCATAGAAGATTAAGAGGAAGAATGCATAAGTATCCACTAAAACTTAAGGGGACATGGTGATATTTACACATTTTTTTTTTTTTTAATTTAAGGATTTTCATAATTTTTTGGTTGCCTCTTATGAGTATGTGTTATGTAAAATAGATTTTGTGCTCAAAATTTCATAAAAAAATAGCCGTGTAGTGGAGCGATGCACGTTAAGTCTGTCGAGAGCTCAAACGTCCTCCCTTTACTGTGGTGTGGTAGTTAGGAGAGGAGGTGCCAGCTTAGGTGTCGTCCACGTCACTTGACCATGGTTCAAAATTACGTGATCCGTCACCAAAAGCCCTCGTATTGCTGAACAGTGCGACATTATAATTCACTCACTTACTCACATTCATAAAAAGCTAACCGTTTCATTTTTCAAGGGAAAAATTTGAAACTTATGAAGTGATTTTAGAATGCTACTCCTCCTTCGAAAATTACGTCCTAGTACAACCAACTACGTGTAACAAAACTGTGTTTATGGGTTTTTCTATAAAATTATTGGTATTGGTACAATACTTTTTTTATGAATGTGTATTGAAAATTTTTTTAAAAAGTGTAAATTCTAAATTTAATAATTTTCTTTTTAAAAAAAATAAGTATTACTTTGATTGAAAAATGCATACCAAATTTTATTCCACGTATTATTAGTAACAAGTGAAAAATATTTCCAAGTATTAGGCCCAATAGAAAAAAAAATTGCCTTAGCATTTTAAATGAAGACAACCTAGGTTTTTTTTTATCTTTCTGAGATAAGTCAGTTTAAAGTTTTGACAATCGTAAAAGTTATCACAACCCTGCGTTTTTTTAACAAACTGTAAAATTGTGCAAAAGTATATAAAAAATAATGTAGGCTAAAAAAATTAGACTTGATGTTTTGATAGATTTTTGTCAATTGAATCGTTCTGTGTCCACTTAAAATCTCACTATTTAGAGGGTTATCACTCTCATTGCACTTAACATCTTGGTCTACTTAATAACATTATTAAATATAAAAATCTCGGATAATGAAAGAAAACTTGGTAATTGGAAAATAAACATTGCTATATCTGTGGATGTATAAAAAATAAAAGTATGGATGGTAGGTATCAGCTAGAATTTGATGTTTGAGCAATATTTGGGAATATAAATTCTACTAAGTGTGCAAGGTTTTTTATTGCGTTCCAAAACCTTCTGAATAATTTTATGGATATCAATGCACAGATAAGATCGTACTTCGGAAAGACGTATATATACGCATGAGGAATTTAACGCATGGGTTGAGAGATACGTATATATACGCCGGTGGCACTTAAGAGGTTAAAGACGTATTGTAGCTTTAGCGTGAAAGTATTATAATATTTCTGCATTGTTATTTGTATGGAAGGGAGGGGCTGATGAAAATCATTTTTGAATATTGGGTAGCAAATATTGAGAGTTTGAGAAGCACTGTATTAGTAAAATGCATTCAAATCTAGCTGAAGTGAGTGAATAGAGCAACGCACTATTTAGCTACATCAGGGCTTTTGGCGACATACCTCATAATTTTTAACCATGGTCAAGTGATAAGGATGACACCTGGGATGGGACCTCCCTCTCCTAATTTCCACCCCACAAGAACAGAAGGACGTTTGAGCCTCGAGATATTTAACGCGCATCAATCCCCTCTGCACTGCTGGTCTTCAGCAGTATTATGTTCGAACTTATAAACATCCGTAACCTTGACTACCAGGATACCAATGCTACCAAATCTAGCTAGAAGAAACCCTAGGTAACTACTGAACTACAAGATAAGTAAGGTAATTAAAGTACAGATTTGTTCATGATTTTGTTATGGAAACCTCATAACACACATATACTATTAACTTTGTTTGTTTATTTGAAAAATGAAAAAAAGAAACGAGCCTTACAGTAGTCGCATATGATGTCTAACATCTGACATGTTGCAATAGTAACTTATATCCTGAAAAAAATGAATCGGCCGATATGATTGGAAATAATTTTCTATCGAATAAATATATCTTTAATGAAAATTCTATTTAATTAACACAAGGAGTAATGCAATTTTTTTGTCAAAAATAATTATTCTTCTTTAATTTGGGAAAGAGTGGAGATATATAATAGACTTTTATAATAACTAAAATATGACACATATACTTGTGATTTCAAAGTATTTAAAAACCGTTGAAAAACAGCATCAATAACAGTACCACTGTATGTTGTCGAAACATTTTGATTCGTATTCATTTCGAGCTTGAGTTCATCTTTCAAAAAAGCTATGAGCTGTTCAGCTTTTGGCAAATTGATGTTAGAGTTATAATCACCACTCAAAATCATTGGAAAGGGAATGATAGATTTTTTTTTAAAGAGCAGAACCACCTTCGGTATATTCCTATAAGAGTCAAATTATTTTTATCTTTAAATATTAAATTCTTCTGATTATTAATGCTTTATGGACCCCAATGACACTAAAAAAAATACTAAAAAAATTCCCACTCCTCCCTGAAACACAGAGGGTACCCGCACGATCATGCGGGTTGGGCGGTATCTGTGAAACAGGTACCTATGAAATTTTATGAGTTATACATTTTTAGCTCTCTCTATATATAAGTTGATAGAAGAAACAATCTTAATTCAACTAAAATTGTTACAAATAAAGAAATTATTGATGTATAATTAACTCTTTTATTAATTCATTATTTGTTTACTGTAAAAATCTTTTATTTTGTTTTTGACAAGTATAAGTAATCATTGCATTTTTCACAACATGTTTTCGAACCGCTTTCGTAGTTTTCATATCTGCACTTGCGAGGCCAAAAATGGCTATATATGCCAAGCCTTTTATCCTGGAATGGCCAGGATAAAAGCCGTGGCATGTATAGCAGGGGGATTAAAATGCTACGATCTTTTTGCTAGTGGAATTACAACACTGTTGTCTTTATCATTAGTTAAAATATTTTTGTTAGTAGGTGGAGAGGCTAATAATGCTTCAACTATCTCTAACTTAAATTCCAAGCCATCCATTTTGATTTTTTGAGGAATTTTATTTAATATTGCATCTTGTTTGCACAGAAACCAATAATTTGCAGCAGCTAAATCAATATAATGAATGTGATAATAAAAAATAAAGTACAAAAAGAAAAAAAAAACAGGAAAAAACTTAGAATTTTAAATTTGATGAAGAGAAATAATTTTCGAAGGAAAATTAAAATGATTTAAAGTAAATTTGAAAACAGTAAGCTGCCGGGAATTGAACCCGGGGTAATTCATTTCAAGTCAGCTTCTCTAACCACTAGTCCACGTGGGGTCGTGGAAAGGGGTAAAGCAAGATTTTACCGTGGGTAAGAAGAATGAAATTAATTTCATTAAAAATTTTAATTGAAGAGTGGATTCGAAAGAATGTTGCTGGATCTGTTAAAAATAGGATAAGGGATATATTTTTCAATATCCAAGATCGACCGATCATTAGAATTATCAATTTTATAAAAGAAGTTAGTTGCTAATTTTTTGATAAATTGTCTGATAGACATCATTTTGCTCGGGGATCTGAGGTCTTAATTCCTAGTAAACCATCGAGTTTTTAATATTTGTCCGAGAATGATGCTTTCAGAAGCCTATAATTCATTTATGTGAATTTTAGCTGCATGTACCCAGATTGACGCGACATACGTTAAAACTGGTCTGAGGATTAGTGCATATATAAGCAATTTATTTTCTCTGCTCAATACAGAGTTTCGCAATTAAAGGGGTAGATTTTAAAGATAGATTGTGGATTTAGAGTCAAGCGTTCGAATGCTTGATGGCTACTACAGTGAAACCCCGATGCGAGGGTAGCTAAGAGACAACACCACGCACTTTCATTGGTCAAATCAAAAGCGCGTGCTTACGTCACATCTTGTTACCCATTTCCGTCCCTTTCCTCGAACTCACTCCGAAAAATGTCAAGCAATCGAGAGGAAAGACGTTACACATAAAAAAAATCAAAATTACTTCCATGTTAAATAAAATTTTATATTAATGAAACTTATTTTTAAATTGTGGGTGTTTAATAATATCACACTTAAAGAAATAAAAGGGCTATTGGTGACCAACCTCGTACATTTTAATAGCGTTTAAGTGATGGGGACAACACCTGAAATGGTATTGCAATCTCTTAACTTCATTATCTCACCATTTTGAGAGCACAGAGGCACGACACATTTAACTTACATCAGTTGCTCTACATGGCGGTACTTCCGGGGCGTCAGGACTTGGACAAAGCCTACCACGAGTTCATGCCTATGACCTACAGAACGTAAAATGTTTTGAAATGTCATTCTTCCTTCATTTGGTGCCCGAAAAATGCATTTAAATAATTTTTTTATTATAATAATATTTTTAAAACAATTTTTTAAGTATATTCTATTTCAAATGACACTAAATATCTCAAAACATTATTCACTTAAATGCTTTTTCGAAAGCATGGTTCTGGACGTAAAGCTTCCTTTTTCAACTCATTTTTCGAACAAAAATGCATAATTACTAAGATTTTTAAACATTGTTTAAGTAACAATATAAACACTACAAGACTTTGTGAATTTTATTTCTCCATCCCATATTTTTTAAAATATACAACTTATCAAGAATTTCTTTAAAAACAGAAACATTTTGAGTTATTAAAAAAATGTTAACATATTTGCAATAAACTTAAAGAAGACTACTAGTTAACAAAAAAAAATACTAGGGATGTAAAATTGTGATTTAAGTTATGTCGGAAATATGTTTAGTATAATTAATAACACTTCTAATATCCATAAGTTCCATCAGCCAGAAAGAAAATGCCAAACTGTAAAATGAATTCGGGTTGTTCCAGTATATCATTCAGGTCTGATCGACTGTCAAAACTAACCGCAAGATAATTCATTAGAATTTAATTTTCTTAATTTAAGCTTAAATTTTTAATTAATTTGATATATATGCACGGTGAAAACATCTAAAGCAAATAGATCAAAGCTTATATCTTAATTTCCTAAAATCAAAATGCAAGCTTTAGTCATCTTACACATATTAAATCAGAAAATACTCGGAAATTCTAAGCAATATATGTCTTTAACTGTCATCAAATTTCATTCGTTGATAATGTTATCTCTTCCTAATTAACTTATTGAATTACATTATTATAAAGAAAAAAAATCTTTCAAAATCTATGTCACTTTCCACTGCTCAGATATTTGATTGCTAAAATCACTACCTCGACAATAATTCAATTCGCTCTTTGAAAATACATCATCCCTGTTCTGCGTGCTTTCATCAGACTTAATCTCGTTAAAAATTACGGTTTTACCTCATTATTAGAAAGCAGTAAAGAAGAAAACGCATGTGTCTCATTCGAATAGAAGAATGGCATGTTCTAGATTCCCTCTAGCCGATTCTCGGAAAACTTAAAAAGAACGGAAGAATCAATTAATTTCCTTTTTCTATGC
>BMAV01003558.1:79519-113593 GCA_019973955.1 Trichonephila inaurata madagascariensis
TATAATGTGACACATCTTTCAATGTTCTCACAAAACCTTTCAGAGTCTGTAAAAGTGGGAAATCTCAACTTTACATGAAATATTCCACAGCCCCCCTGAAAAGTCGCTGCGGACGACAGTTTATGAACCCTGTGCTAATTGATTCTGTAAATTTAATAACTCATATACGTATAAATACGAAGATTAGTTATAATTATATCAATAAATATCTCAGCTCAGTTACATGTAGTTAACTTCGTAACAATATATGTTTAACTGAATTTATATATTCTAACTTTTTTTTACCTGATGCAACCCCTGACAATAAGTTCGGTGAATAGTCCTGTAACACACACACACTAACGTAGATAAAATATTAACGAAAGTTACCTTACTGTCCTTCGAAATAGACACCTCCCATAACTATGCACCGCTGAGATCTGCTGTACATTAACTGGAAACTTTTCAAGAAGCCTTCTTTTGAGATGGTGTTCAAAAGCCTCGTCACGTTTCGTTCAATATCAAAAATATCGTCAAATCTCTTTCCTTTCAAAGAGATTTTGAGTCTTGGAAATAGGAAGAAGTCTGGAGGATTGAGATCTAGCGAGAGAGTGGTGAATGTTCAATTTACACCACCTTCTTTTTTGTCAAGAACAGTTTTACGATTTTGCTGTGTTAGGACGATTATTGTAGTGAACAAAAAACAAGAAGCGTGTTGTGCAAATTGGGGTCGTACCCAGCGTAGATGTTTCATGAAACGGGTCAAAATTTCAATGTACCTTGCATCATTTATCGTCCAGCTATTATGCGTGCAGTTAATCAACGTTTTTTCATGATTAATTTACTTACTTCCTCAATGTTTTCGTCACTGACGAAGTTCACCGGTCCTTTGCTATGGGGGTTTTCAAAAACACTTTTCTGGCCTTCTCGAAAACGGGCGAACCACTCGTACACACACTTCATGGACAGTTCATGACAGCGTACTACGTTCTTTCATTTTCTTGTCCTCAGTTAAGAACCAAATCACTAAACAAGCACCTTCTAAATTAAGTCTTACACGGAACACAAACTATGCTCAACTGAACAACGGTGGGGACAGATGGTCAACACCAGCCGCTACGCGTGTTCTGCGTTTTCGTTTCGCCAGTGTTACCAAATCGGCCGTTTTGACTTCATTCACCGAACTTTATTGTCAGAGGTTGTATATATCTCATCAGTTTTTATACAGAAAACCCTTTATTCTAAAAGCTCTGTTTTGATTCTAAACTTTATCATAAATCGATATATTAATAAATAATTACTAATATATCGATTTGTGAAAGAGTAATGTGAGTACATTGACAACTTGGAAATAGTAAAAATATAAGTTAAAAAATTAAATTAAAACCTTCAAAGGTCACGTACAGGCCGATGTACATACAAACATTTTATAGAAAAAATATTGTTAAATAGATTTCAAAAATCTTTCTTTTATAATGTTAATCGATACGTTAAAAAAAATAAATGTTTTGAATATAAATTTTAGTTAAACAGTTCAAATATTTTAAAGATATTCATTTTTTGAAATGTAATCTAATATATTTACAAGACCCGATTAACTTTACTACAAATATTTCCATTCCAAGAACACATTAAAACACTAAATAAAAAATGAGAAGAATATGCATTGATCGCATAAAAACCAATCGGAAAACAAGCCAGTCATTTCTCAAGTTGTTTGTAATAATTTGTTTGTGTTGTTTCAAAAATAAGAATCAATAATGACTACAGCGGTTTCTTGTCTTCAATCTTAAAGAAAAATTTGAATTTCAAGAAGTTTAGAAATAGAGTTTTACTGTAACTTGGAAGATCGATTGCTTGGATAACAAGCTAAATAATGTCTTTAGTTCGTAGATAAAATCTTTTATCTATCTGATGCATAAAGAACGTTATTGATTTTGGCTATATTTTTCCCAGAATACCTTTTCAAGAGAAAGAATTATGCGTCTGAGTCTTACGTCTAACAGTAGGACACGCAGTAATGTGGCTCAATTTCAGATAAGACATGACGAAAATTGCTAAGTTGGGATTATTTAGAGTTAATATAGTGGACAGTCGAATCTGCTTAGATAAGATTTATCACAAATCTTAGCTTAATATTTCGCTAGGCTTTTAGAGAATCTAATGTAAGAATTTATGAACTTTTCTTTTCGTAGCTTGGATCATTTTAACCAAGGAAATGTCTCTAACTCGAAACATACTTTCGTGATCGAGCGGGGTGACGCAGCCATCCCAATTCTTTTCTTGTAATTATTTTTATTGCACATAATAAAAATCGAATTTCAGTGAATAATTTAACTAAGAAAAATAGTAATATAATATATAACTAAGATAATATAATAACTAAGTAATATAATAACTAAGATAAATAGTTACCTACTTTTAATGAATTTTAAATTTTTCTTTGATAATTTGGGAAAAAATCCAGTTTCAGATGTGCTTGACATTAATGAAAGACTCAAATTACAGAAATTTTTCTTTGATAATTTGGGAAAAAATCCAGTTTCAGATGTGCTTGACATTAATGAAAGACTCAAATTACAGAAATTTTTCTTTGATATTAAAGGAATTATATATTGAATTGATATTTTCAGGCAAAACTCTCATATCTTGTTCAAGTTATTAAGGCTTTATTGTAGATTAATAATCAACAAATAGCGTATTGACCTTTTTCTTGCTTGTGTTTTTTTGACAGGGCACATGTGTCTTGTAGTACACTTATGGCTTCATATTTTTCTTCGTGGAGTTCTTTAGGTAGCATTCGAAAATTTTCCTTTCAACTCAAACGTTTCATGTTCATCGCTTTCCTCAAATTTCATGATTAATATCCCTTATTTCATCAGGTTCTCCCCTTGCTTGATCAGTTTCATCTTCACCCAATAGAGATCGCAGATATCCATTTCTTTATTTATATTCAGTTCATTCACATTTATAAACCATAATGAGTTGTACAACACAGTAATCAAAACCATAAAGTTGTTCACAGGAGAAGAATGTATCCTGTACATAGAAAAAAAAGTATGCGATAAAAGTGGTCGTGTGGGGAACTCAGTCCCTGCTAGTACCTTAAGACTTTAAAAAAATGCTTTCCACTCCCAAAATAGATATGCAACTCCCCTCCACTTGAAGATTATCACAATAAGGCAGAAACCGGGAGATACAATGACCGTGCAGCCCAGTTGGCTTGGAAAATCAGTTAGAAAAGAAGCTTATCGTCGCACAGGAAATGTGCCGCAGCCGATTAAAGGTCAGAAGCTCCAGCTAGCAAAAGAATGCAAAAGGAGTAACAATGAAACTCAGAAGAGTAAATTGGTCCAACTATCATACAGAAGCGGATGACTACTTTTGCGTATCCATGATGTAACAGCTGTGGAAAAAAAAGTTTTCAGAAAGGAATGCTTTACGTTGGAAGGGTGAAAAAGAGGTCAAAGATGTCTTCAGAAGTGCGAACAGACCTGCGTCTCCTGTTGAAAAGTACTGAAGACCTCGCTATCCTCTACCACTGAGCAGTTGCATCATTAACAAAATGTCTCACTTCAATCAGGGTAATTAGCTGCTGATTAGGCACTAAGGGCTTTACTCATGATGCCCTATAGGAAGACTGAAACCCACCTTGCAGTATATATTTGCATTGGTGGCGGGCTGAGCCTATGTGCAACACAGAATGGAACAGAGTTGTATTACTGTCCTACTAGCCACGTTTCTGCTTTAATAATGACAGCAGACATGTATAAATCTTGTAAATTGGTCTATTCCTAATGCCACTGTAGAAATGAAAGGACGACAATTTACGGTTTTGTGTGCCATCATCCAGGACATTCGGTCACCATTCGTTCACATCAATGATACTGTCATAAACCAGTAACAGCACTAATACACATGATCCATATATATCACCAACCATCCTACATAAAGGTTGCCTAATAACATTACCAGCAGGATAATATCCATTAGCGTATGATTCGCGGCAACTGATGAGCTGTGTGTGGTGCCATTGTTATATCGTGTTGAATTGAACATCTCTTAATATGGGATATTGTCTATCGGCATTCCCCCTCCCAGTTTACACAACTTTTTTACTTATTATTTTTAATTTCTGCATTTTTACTGTCTTATGCCCTATATATTATACCACGAATATTAAAATTATTTTTAATAAAGGTAAAATTATTATATCTTTTAATTTAGTTTGTGAGAATATCTAACTTCTAACAATCTGTGGAATCATGAGAATTTTGCAAAAAATAAAGGATTGCACCTCAAGGAAAATACAATTGTTTTTAAAATAATGATTTTAAAACAAAAAATATATACTTTTTAGTTTTAGAGGCATTTTTTTTCTTTTCTCTGAAAATAACTCACGATCTTTCACAAAGAACTATGGATTACAAATGCCACAACTAAACTTGCATATTCGAGAATTGATCGAGGAAGTAGCTAAAAGGATAAAGAGCGTTCCTAGCATTAGAACAGAATAATCATTATCATCATCATTAACGCCAGCTACCGCTCTATTATACAAAAGGGGAAACACTAAGCAACCCATCAGAAAAGCGCCTTCATACTACCCTATTCAATTAGAGATGTATAGGTCTTAATATGCACTTAATTCATATAACAGTCTTTTCAATTTACTTGATTAGATTAAGAGGATTCTTGTGTTCAGTCAGGATAGGACAATCTTATAATTAAATGCTAGATATATTTAAACATGATAAGTATGTTGCAGTTTCCGTAAAAGGAATCAATTATGAAATAGAGGAGCATAAATGAGGTTGCATGTTAGTTCCTTGATTTATCATTGAAAGGGGAGAAGGTGTTGTTTCAAACATAAATTCATCCACCTAGAATACTTGGTTGTCAAGAATAATTTACTGGGTGAAACATATATTAGGTTACGACTTGCTAAACGTGTGATGAAACAAGATATGTATATATCAAACAATATTTTTTTTTAAAAAAAATATTCGACTGGTATTTAATAAATACGAATTTTAATTGCGCTGAAGGAATAATACATCTACGAATATTTTTTTAATTTTAATTTGTTCTCTTTTATGTTTATTAAAAATCTGCTGATATTAGATAAACTAATTAAAACAAAGGATTCTGATTTCTTTTTTTTATATTTTTTTTAAATTTCAAATGAAGAAGAGGGGAAATTGGTATTTTCACCATTGCGGATCAAATATATTCCCCGGAGCTGGAATCATTCTTTGAGTGTGGCACTATATTGGTAGATACCAATTGTCTTAATATAATTTTAAAGCCCGTTTTCCTCCCCAGAGGGAGGCACCTGAATTTTGACCATGCGAAATGGTACTAAGAATTTAGTTTTAAGAAGATCACTTAAGCCAAAAAGGCACTCTATCTTTAACATGCCTCATAATCATACGACACAGAGGCATTCAACTTTAAGCAACATGAAACTCTACCGACTTAGGTCGGGGTCAAATTCGCAAACTTGGACATACAAGGCCAGTGCCTAACGAACTACTCCACCCAACCGGGTTCTCTTAATCATGCTTTTTTATATTTTTTAACGAGCGTTGTTTCTTTTGTTATCTGATTAAGCTATTATTTTTGTTTAAGTAAACTTACTTATAGACTTTCACTTGAGATGAAATATAAGAATACATCATTAAGATACGAAAGTCAAATAATATTTTTTTTATTAAGTGTATATACAATCAAACGCGTTGCTAAGATCCATATAGATACGGTTGCGAAATTTAATTATTATACCTAAATTCAGTCTTCAAGAATTTGAAACTGAATTCAAGAACAGCAAATCAACCAATGAAGTTCGACAATATTTTCCATATGACTTGTACACAACATTTAATTTTTCCTTGATATTTTCATTTTTGTAACCATTCCAGATTGTTTATTTATAAAAACCTTAGAGATTACAATTCACATAAATTATTAATATATTTACATAAATCAACACTCAGAAATAATTGAAGGCATTCTGGAATTGAACAGATTATAATCCTACTATAAATGCTAGAACATATGTCCCATAACTCCAAACGTTTTATAACTAATGTAGTTAAGAAATAATTAATTTGTTATTTTATTTAAAGATAAATTAGGGTAGAAATGAATCATTATTAATTTCATCTCTAAAGGTTTGAATTAAAACTTTTGCATTATTCTATTTATTAATCATATTTTATAGTTTATAATGCATTATAGAATTAATATTGTAATTGTAATTTTTTTTATGGAGCAGCACAATAATCGAAACAGGCTGAAAGGGAAGAAAAAAAAGAGTTCTAAGAAAATACAAGAAATAACATTTCATTTCGCAAATAATTTTTATTATTTTATTTATAAAGTTTAATTATTCAACATTCTTACTCGACAAGATTTTGTCTGCAATTAATAACAAAATGATTCATTTTATATGAAAATAAAACTATAATTTGTCTACTTTTTTTATCATCCTTATATATATATATATATATATATATATATATTAAGTGGGGAAAATTGGAAACATTTTAATGTCAGTTTTTTCTTCAAAAGTATTTTAGACTGTTTTATCAAATGATAAAAAGGGTTCTTCAAAAGGGTTTATTAAATGATAAAAAGGGTTTCATATTTTTAAAATTTAAATATTGTTGCAAATAAGAGATTAAACTTATTTCTATATATATATATATATATATATATATATATATATATATATTTATAATTTAATGTCATAAAACAATATCATTTGAATTATTGTAATAAGAAAAACACATTTTTTAATCGCACATCGTAACATTGCCACAAAGTTCGGATATTAGACTTTCTTAATGGAATGAAATTATTAACATAAAAAAGTATATATTGTTATTTTAGTAAAATAGTTTATCATTTAGACGACTTAAGTAAAACTTTTATGTATTTGTGCTTGAATGTGGGGAGTAAATATGGCAAATATGGGCACCATAACACTTAATTGAAAATATGCAACACTAAAACAGTTTATATTTTTCTCCAAATCAAGATATTTCAAACTTTATGATTATTAAGTATGATTTTTGTAATGGTACTACTTAAACAAATCTTGAACACTCGTTACTTTGTGGGGAAAATTTTGCAACAAATTTTGCAATTACCCCTACTTGCTTAAATTTTTAGGTAAAATGGCCATGATTGCCAGAAACATGGGCAGGTTGCATTATAAAAATATAAGAGAAACTGTAGGTAGAAAGAATGAAGCTACCCATTCCCGCCAACGGATACTACACTCATATAACTATGTAGCTATTTATAAGTTTTAAGTAAAGTTAATTAATTTTGCGTGTAAACCTAAAATAACTAAAATATAACAGACCTAATTTGAAGCATCAAGTAGGTGTACTTACATTACTAATGGTCTGTTTGTACGCCTCTTTTTGAAACGTACGACACACAACACAAACTCCATGACGCATGAGCAATACCAACAACGCAGCGGTGCGCCGCAGTACGAAAGCACCAACTCAAAACCATTTGGTGTAGTACTTGCGTAAATGTGCCCATTTTTGCCAAGTTTATCTTACCTATAAAGTTGATGATTTGCTTTGAATTCATTCGAAAAATATCACTAATTTTACTACTTATATGTACAACAAATTAGTTAACGTAATTTGATTATACACAACAAGAATATAAAAGTTACTATTAACAAAAACGTTAATTATTAATAATTTCAAATTGCTTAAAGAATAACTGACTATAATCTCATATGTAATGCAATTTACCGAAATAAAGATGATATATGTAATGATTTTTAGTGATATTTTTAAATTTTAGTTTAATTTATTGTTCTTAAAGTTGCAGCTTAATTGAATAACAGACTGTTTTATAGATATTGTTTTTTTTTAAATGAATAGCAGTTCCATTATTGGCATGGTACTTGAGATAACTCTATAGATCTTTCATACAGTTTCAATAATACTTCGGGCTTAATTTATATTCAAAATACAGTCATGGAAAAATTGGATAACCTTAATGAATTTCGGAATTTTCATCACAGCTGATTATAATGAGTATCATTAATAAAGTTGCACATACATTAAAATATAAATTAATGATTTAATTGATTAACTTTTAAGAAATTATTCCCTGTGGAAAAATAATTCCAAATTTTATTCGAAACTAACTTCTGATTCTAGAACTTTTCAGGAAAATTCATGTGCTTGTTTATTTTAGTGTTCTCAGCCGAAAAAACTGACACATACTATTTTTCAGATTGCTTGACACGTCAGGATGATGTGCTACTACTAAGCTAACAAAGGACTTTTTTAAGTATCTGCGATATTTTTTTTGTCTGATTTTAATTTTAAAATTTCATTATTTTACTCATATTTTTGGGTTTTTCAATTGCTATATTAGTTCACTCTCACCCTATATATATATATATATATATATATATATATATATATAATTAAATTTTATTTTTTAATTTTAAATTTATTCAGGGTTATTTTTGACCAAGCTCGTACTAGAACCAACACATGGCGCCGGTTAAGTTTTCTAACGAATTTTTCTTGGCTTCAAATATTTATTTTTTGTTTTCAACCACTAAGTTCAAATACTTTTTTTAAAAAATTTGCAGTGAATGGCACTTGATGTAAAAACATTTTTTTTTCAAATATTAATTCATTAATTAAATTTAATTAACTAAAATGAATTTTTCTTTGTTGACCTAAAAAGGAATTGAATTTAAAAAAAAAAAAATGTGTACTACTTGTTTTGTACATATGTTGTCAAGAGTTGTAGGAATCCAAATAAATGTAAAATTTCGATACATTACAATTCGTTGTTTCTTTCTCTTGTTGCACTATTAATCAATTCATACGAGTATATTTCATTAAAATGTCAATTTGTTCAATTTTTTATGTTTGAACAATTTATTCTCTCTTTGATTTAAAAGAAACTTTGAAAGCATCAAATAAAGATTTTTGTCTCACTTAATGGTACAGAAGTTAAGGTTGGGGACCCATTTCTTAAAACCTCTTAACTCGGAAAAATTCAGTTAAAATTTTACGAAATTTTAAATTTAAACTATCATAATATAAAAATAAAATACTCAAATTAAATTGTCTTCACGATGATTTTTTTTTATACATATAAATTATAATAACCATGTAAATAGTGCTTTTTTATTTAAGTTAGTAACCCAATAATTTAGTTCTTTTTAAGCTATATCAATGTTTATTGTCAGTTTTGAGTTAGTGGGGTGGAGAGTAAATAAAGTAAATAAATAAATTTGTGTCAGGATTTTATGCTTCTTTTTTTAATTTTTATTGAAGTATTTATAATACAACAATGGATGCAGCATTTAGCAGTAATTGAAGAGTTTAAGCGTGAAAGAAAAAAAACATAAAACTGAATGGTGGAACGGTAAATAATGCTGAAAAGAAAGATAATTTTCTTTATAATAATTATAAAAATTAGTATACTACAGCCATTTTTTTTAAAAATAAGCATTGAAAGAACCCGGATATATAATATAATAAAATGAATTATTTGCTTGGTGCCCAGTTTCTAGAAATCAATAGTTTTAATAATAACATTTGACTTGTACATTTTAAACTTTATAAATTAAAGTTGTCCAATTATTCCTATTAAAATTTCGTCAATGGGGTGTATCATAGAAAGCATGTTCTACACAAAATTTATTCTTCATTATCTTCTCCTTTCCTCCTGGCTGCTGCAAAAGCATATGCGTATACGTTCTACTGTATTAAGTGTAAGTATTCGTCAGCTACTAGCTATCATGTAGATCAGTGTTTCTCAAACTGTCGGACCCTAGGGGGGAGGGGCATGATAACCCTAAGTGGGAGGCGTAAGCATATCGAAAAATTGAAAATAAAAGATTATTTTAAAAAATTATTTTACTGAAAGTAAGCAAACAAAATAGATTCTGACATAATTAAAAATAAAATTAACATTTACACTGATATAATACACTTATAAATGTGTATAAGTATTGCATAATGTATTTTATAATTAATTTAATAATACTAAGTTAAGAACAAGCTTAATAATTACCATTGAGGACATGGGCTTGTCATACATAAAATTATATACAAAAATCAACACTTATCTTAATAATTTGTATGATCCCTTAACTGCCGATTAAAAGTTATGCGATTCGCTCCCCTGTGCCACTGTTTTCCACGTAGGTGCACGTTTGTGATGTATAGGGAGGGGGGAAGAAAAGAAATAAATAAGTATATAAAGAAATCCTCTGATATAAGTAAATCCTTTGCAAATACTGTCAAGATCCTTTTATTGAATTTCAAAGCCTTCGGAAGAATTTTATGAATAGCAATGCACAAAAAAGATCGCACATCGAAAAAACGTATATATACGCCTGTGCCATTTAAGAGATTAAAGTCTCTTTGCAGCTTGGCGTCAATGTATAGTATTGATGAGTTCAATGCATTGTTAACTATATGAAGAGGGGCGAAATGAAAATTATGATTGAATATTGGGTTCCAAGTAGGGAAAGTTTGAGAAGTATTGATGTGGATGCAATATATCTACCGTACAGTCCTATTTTTAGATGCGATATTATAGTATTGACAACTGATTCCTTAATTTATATTAAGGAATATATAAATAAAATCTAAAAATTTAATTGAAAATGTAACGACTTAATTTAGTAATTTATTGTTATTTCCTACAAAACACATATAAAGCAAAACGGAAGAAAATAAAATTTAAAGTAAGCAGGTGTTAACACAAATATGGCTCTTCAAAATATTTTTTTCAAATGTTCGAAGTGTCAATATTTCCGTATTCAGTGTCTGTTTTTAGTCAACACTTTTGAAAAAAAACAACAACTTAGATTTCAGTTCCAAGTTATCGAATTCAAGAGATTATATAAAATTAGAATTAAATCCATTAATGGTGTTTGAAGCCAAGATTTAATTTTTTGTCATAAAAATAATGGAATTAATAAAAGTTGACACCTTAATTTTTTTTTTTCTAAAAAGTATAAACCTAAATCAGAGGTTGAAAATTTTCATTTAGTTTAAGTAATTGATACTAAAAAAAATTATGAAATATTTTTTAAAATATTCTTGTTTTATAAGTACCATATATTTCTAAAAAAAAAATATGTTTAAAATAGAGAAAAATTACACATTTAAGTTGAAGGAAAATTATGACATTTCAAGACTATTATTAAAAATATGACTTACAAAAGACAAAAAGGAAAATAATTTAAAGAATTTGACGCTTTCAAGTTTTCTTCACATGCTTTACATTTCATTCTTTAAATTTTCCTCACTTAACGAAACAGTTATATCACAGAGAAAACTTCTTAAAACACTTTGGGAATAAAAGAAAGAAAATTATAACTTCATAAATATTCTGAAAGGGGAAATTTTTATCTCGCATAAACGTGTAAAGATAAAAAAATAATGATGTACTTTCTTGTGTGATATTTGTTTCTGAAACAAAAAGTAAAATTTGGCACCAAACTAACATTTATTCAACAGTCTTATTCTTACGTTTCGCGTGCTGTAACACAAACATAAAAATATCATCAACTTATGCCAAAATGTTTCCTACAAGGAAATACAACATTAACTGAGAATTAAAGTAAATGTCTAAGAGAAATGGAAGATTTGAAACAGTGAAACATATACACATATTATTAAAGATTGCATTTTCAAACAGAAAAGTGTTTGATATTATTGCAGTCAGCTCGTTTAATATTTTTAATACACATTTTAAAAAAGTTAGAAATCGTTCTCTCACATAACGAGGAAAAAAATTGAGAAACTTGTAACTGAAAACGTGAAATGATAAGAAAAATACCAAATTATGTATTTTATATATACAAAGAAAGGTAATGAAACTTCTTTATGTTTCCGGAAAATGACGTCATGATTTACTGAAAATAGCTATGCCTAAATACTAACTACTTTTCCCTTTTTACATTCTTTTTTTTTTTCTTAAGAAAACTTTAATTTAAGTTTGTAATCATCGATGTTACTGCGTGGTTTGGTATTGAACTGTAAAATAATTTAACTTGTTGGTTGCGATGGCTTAAAGATAACGTGCCAACTTCGTAAGTCCTAGGATGCGGTTTCGACCCCAGCTGGAGTCGATAGACTTTTTGGATTCGAAAATCGTAAGCACGAATATCATATGATTATGTGGCATGAAAAAGATCCCTTGAGTATCAATTTGGCTCTGGTACTTCCAGCACATTTAAACCAATATTTAGCAGCAGTCGAGATCTTGAATTAAGTTAATTCAAGCGGCCAAATTTAGTTGCAAGGGCTGTTCCTAGATGGTGCCACCGTGAAATGGTCTCACATTTGGGGACTTGTGGTGTCTTCAAAGGCTAAGTTGCTGAAATGCAGCCCCATTGAAAAAATAATAATTTAACCTTATGTAATATCTTCTCCACTTCACCATCGCAACAACATCAACAACAAAAAAAAAAAAAAAACAAGAAAGAAAGAAAGAAAAAATGCTCATTAAGAGTGAATGAGTGAAAGTTCATTTGATAGTAATTGTCGAACTTCTCCAAAATGAACATGATTTTTTTTTTTAATTCATTACTTTTTTTTTTAAATCCTTTTTGTACACATCGTGAATGATGCAATGATTATTAACGTCAAACTGTAAAACAGCACAAGATTATTGGTGATGACCTTGTAATTGTGAACCATGACTGACTGACGAGAGTGACACCGGAGATGGCACCCCCCTGAGTGAGTTACCACACTAAGGGGGATTTTCAGGGGCACTAGGACTACCACCCACGACACTTCGGACACGAGTTTGTGACCATAACCGCTAGGCTACTACGGCCACTTTCAAGAGTGAAACATCAAAGATAACCAAAACATAATATACTTTTATATGTAACTCATTTTATTATTCAATTATTTCTTTATTATTACATTATTCTTATAATAATAATAATTTTTATTTAAAATTGAAAGAATTTTAGTCTTTTGTATTGAAATGCATTTCATCAACCATATTATACCTTCTATCACTTTGTATTCGTTATATCCGCAGTGAATATATGCTAGTAATAAAACTTTGCTCAGTTTTGTGGCAGCATATAAATTTAATTTTCTAATAAAGGTTATACGTCTTTATTAATGGCTACTTACAACAATTCGATTTCATTAACAAATAAAAATATATTTAAATAAAAACATATGGATTAACAACTGATTAATACAAATGCGAAAAAAAGCTGGTAGAAAAGTGTGGGGTGAATAAATAATGAAGGATGAGTTCATTACGTCATGATTTCCTGTTATGAAGTATACAAAAAAAGAAAAACATATCTTGACAATAACATTGAATATTTTAAATTCTATGATTTATCTTGTATTTATTTCTTCAAATCGTTTTAAAATAAAAATAAATTGATATAATCATCGCTAAAGTTAACTGCATAAAAAAGTACGAATAATTCTTTAAATTTATTATGCTAATATCTCTAACAAAATTTCTTTCTCTCTCTCTCTCTTTTTTTTTTTTTTAATCGCATTTGATCTAGTTACTGAAAACTTTTTCAATACAATTCTAGAACTTTCATTTGGTTCCAGAACTGAGATAAAAATTCTCTTGGGGGTTATTTACCTTCTATTTTGTAGTACCAAAAAATCACTGATAGAGGTATTTATGGCACTGTGCAGTGAAAAAAAAATAATAACACATTTTTAAAATGATTCTAAATGTTAAGTTTCATTTACTATATTCAATTTCCTGGCCAGAATTCGATCACATTCAGCGTGCTGGACGTTCTCAGAGACTCTACTTTGTACATTCTATGCCCAATATTTCATACGGCCGTACGCCACATAACACAAGGAGAATTCCTATACTGCAGTGTTTCTCAAACTGTGGGGCATGCCTCCCTGGGGGGGGGGGGGGGGTAACCCCCAACCAGGGGGCCGAACATATCGAAAAGTCGGAAATAGAAGATTATTTTAAAAAGTTGTCAGTTTACTAAAAGTAAGTAAAACAAAATATATTCTGACATAATAAAAAATAAAATACACAACTCTGATATAAACAATAAAATACACAATTTACTCTGATATACTATACTTATACACGAGTAAATGTATCAGTACGGCACAATGTATTTGATACTAAGTATCAATAATAAGTTAAGAACGAGTTTAATAATTTCTACTGATTTTTTTGCATGGTCTTATCATATAAAAAAAAAAAAAATCGCAAACAAAATGTAATACTTGATAATTTGTACGTGTTATAATTAAAGTCGTATTGTAGCTTTAGCGTCAAAGTATTACACATTATTACTGCACCAATGCATTGTTGTTGTATGGGTTGGGGGGCAAGATGAAAATTATAGTTAAAAATTGGGTCACGAATATCGAAAGTTTAAGAAGCACTGCTATACTGCCTGTGATATGTCTACCAATAATCATTCCCTGTGAACCGTCGACGATTGCAGTTGCCACATCTGTTATCACTTCTTCTGACCAGGTATACGTTTTCTGCTTGGGCGAATTTTCACAATGACTGTTTCTTCAAACTTCTTAAAACTTCTTCAAAGCATTAAGCCAGATTTTCTTAAACTGTTCGCTGCTCTCCCCTAGGTAGGCGCGTTAACTCTACGGGGGGGGAAATATCGAAAAGTCGGAAGTAAAAGATTATTTTTTAAAAAAAATTATCTACTGAAATTTAGCAAAACAAAATACATTTTGACATAATAAACAATAAAATGTACATTTGCACTGATATAATACACTTTTACTATGTATCAGTACTACAAAATGTGTTTGACAATTAATTCATCAATACTAAGTTAAAAGCAAGCTTAATAATTACTGTTGACTCTACAATGGGCTTACCACATACAAAATTGTATACAAAATACTTATCTTGATAATTTGTATGGCTTATAATTAAGACCGTATTGCAGCTTTAGTGTGGAGGTAAAGTATTATTGAATTCGATACGTTGTTATTGAATGGGGGGATGAAAATTATGATTGAAAATTGGGTCGCAAATATTGAAAGTTTGAGAAGTACTGCATTAAGCGATGAAGTCTTCTTATGTAACTTGTGTTGGGTTTAAGCTCCTGAGGAGCGGTGAAAGATTAAGACATTATAGAGTTCTCGCTATGGGAATCACATATTCACTGGAGCTGGCTTATTTCAGCAGTTTATATTCTACATAGCTCAGCGTTTCTCAAACTGTGGGGCGCGCCCCCCTTAGGGGCCATGACAACTCTACAAGCATATTGAAAAGTCGAAAACAACAGAGTAAAGAGTTCAGTAAATTATTAATTTACTGAAAGTAAATAAAATACATACTGACATAATAAAAAATAAAATACACATTTACACTGATATATTACACTTATAAATAAATCAGTGGTACACAATGTATTTTATAAGTAATTTAACAATACTAAGTTAAGAACAAGTTAAAAAATTACCAGTCCCCCATGGGATTGTCCCATATAAAATTATACACGAAAATTAACACTTATCTTGATAATTTGTAAGGTTTATAATAAATCCCTTAACTGCCGATTAAAAGTTAAGTGATTCGCTTCCCAATGCCAATCGATTTCAAGTAGGTGCACGTATAGGCTGTATTGGGGGGAGGAAGAAATAAAAAAGCAAATGTAATCTGAAATAAGTAAATCTTTCGCAAAAAATGTCAAGGTTCTTTTATTGCATTCTAAGGCCTTCGGAATAATTTTATGGATAGCAGTGAACAAAAATGATCGTTCTTTGGAAAGACGTATATATACGTCCGGGGAAATTTACGCTTTGGCAGAGTGAGACGTTTATATACGCCGAAGGTACTTAAGAGGTTAAAGTCGAATCGTAGTTTTAGCATCAAAGTATAGTATTATTGAATTCAATGCATTGCTATTGTATGAGGGGGTGCGATGAAAATTATGATTGAATTTTGGGTCGTGAATATAGAAACTTTGAGAAGCACTGACATAGCTGTTTATATGTTTTATAGCCCAAATTACTTTTCAGATGTCCTATATGAAAGCATAAATTCGTATTTTGCTTTCATACCTGAGTTTTAAGCTGATTCTCGGTTTGGTAAGCTATAACAGCTTCATAAACACCCCTTTCTATGATTTTTGGTACTTATTATTATTATCATTATTATTTTAACCGACTTTTACTTTTTATGTCATTATTCATCTCCGTAACAAGTTTGTGCGATTGCTGTTGTTAAATTGAACTCTAGGTGGCTGATCAATAATTAATAATGTCCCTTTTTAAAAAAAAAATTATTCCCCTGTATAAATACGTTATTGGGCTCAAAGAATTTTGAACTTATGTTGTGTGGATAAAACTATTTCTCAAAGAAAAATTGCCACGGAAAGTGAATCTCCATTAATGCAGATTTGGAAGAATTTAATAAAAAATATAACAGTTTAGACTATAATGGTATACATCCCATAAGATATATCTTGCTGTCTAGAATTGTTTAACAGTAATTTTTTATATTATTTTTATTTCCTGTAACATTATTGTATCTATACAATTCAAGCTTTGAGAATCTGTGAAATGATTTCAAAATCTAAATATCTGTTATTTCAGTTTTTATTTTGTTTTGCACTAATGAGTATTTTTGAGAAGTCTATGTCAACAAATATATGCAGAATTACGGCCAGACCTCATCAATTAAACTTCATAACGACACAGCTATTTAAGAACGCGCAATCAGTTTTCTAATTATTTTACCCCCTACCACTGAAAATGATTTCAACTCGTGGATTTATTAATGTTATCTTTAATACGTTCTACATTGAAACTCAATCTAAATTAAAAACTTAAGTTCAATTACATATATTTTAATATTAATATGTGTGAATGAAGAAAAAGTAAAATCCTTTGTCGAAAATATAAAACTCTAAGCCAAACAGAAAATCTTTCTAAGTAGAATAAGCGAAATAAGCGTCTTCAAAATCAAGAAGAAAAAGAGAAAAGAAATAATCTGAAACTGAATCAGGTCTAAAATAAAGTAGAAAAATGTTTGAGACAATGTTAAAAACACAAGAGAAAAAATATCGCAAGGAAACTTCAAAATTCGAGAATAGAAAATAGTTTTTTCCCCGTCAAGGTTTCTCGATTTTCATTATTTTTTTTCGCGTAGTTGGTATTAAATTCCATTTCGCGGTTCTCAGCATTGACTTTACGCAAAACTGATTCGATTAGAAACTTTGCGACTGGAAAGAGTGTAGGTCAGTCAGTACTAGAAACTGTGAAACTGTCTATCCCGAATCTGAAGATATATTTGGTAATGATTTAGGAATAGCTAGGTAGTTATAACTTTTTCTTGAGTCTTCAAACTCAACAAAGGAAGTTTCTCAACTTAATAATTTAACTTTCTAGCAATCGCGTTTTAATTCTTCACACGTGTATTTTGTATACTTTTTTGCCAGTGAAAGATAATTCACAATAACAATAAAAGACAAATTAGAAAAACAAGTATACTGTTCTGCAGTAAAAATTAATTTTTATACTGTAACGAAACACAGAAAAAAAAACTATCTCATCTAAGCCTTTTTTATGCAAGATCTATATGTATGTTTTGTGTATCCAAAATTTCATTAGACATACTTGTATCTCTTATTACCCATCTAGACAGTTATAGTGATTAGTGACAATAACTGCTGTGCCATAGGGCCTGAGTTTGAATCGTTCTAAATATGCATTGAATCGAACGTCCTCTCGAGGGGTTTTGGGAAGAAAAAGAGAGGTGGAAAGCCCCATGACTATCCCTCAGGATAGTTTCCTTCAAAATGTGCATGGAATGTAATCAAAACGTACTGTCACCTACAAAGTTCTCAAAGCTGCAGCTAACAATAGACGTATTTTGGTCCCCTTGCTAAAATTGATTTCATAGGCTTTGATCTCAAACCTTTAATCGGGTGGCATTAAAACAGTACTTCCTAAACTTTCAATACTTGTGACCCAATATTCAATCAAAATTTCCACTGTCCTCACTCTCTCCATCCAAATAACAATGCATTGATTTCAATACGTTGACGCTAAAGCTACAATTCGACTTTAACATCTTGAGTGCCACCGGCGTGTATATACTTCTCGCTCAACCGGTGCATTAAATTCCCCGGGTGTGTATATGTCTTTCCGTAGTGCAATCTTTTCTGTGCACTGCTATTCATAAAATTATTCCGAAGGTTTTGGAATGCAATTAAAGAATATTGATGGTGTTTGCGAAGAGTTTACTGATTCCGAGAAAGATTTGCTTATTTATATACACCGAAGAGCCAAAAAAAATGGTACAGGCATGCGCATGCAAATAAAGAGATATGGAACCAATCACAGTAGGGCGCTATGGTCGGCAAAGCCACATATAAAACAACGAGTGTCTGGCACAGTTGTTAGATAGGTTACTGCTGATACAATGGCAGGTTATTAAGATGTAAGGGAGTTTGAACGTGGTGTTATAGTCGGCGCACGAGAGATGGGACATGGCATCTCCGCAGTAACGATGTAATTTGTATTTTCTCTTACGACCATTTCACGAGTGTACCGTGAATATCGGGAATCCGGTAAAACATCAAATCTATGACATCACTGCGGCCGGAAAGAGATCATGCAAGAATAGGACCAACGGCGACTGACGAAAATCATTACGCGTGACAGACATGCAACCCATCCGCAACTTGATGCAGATTTTAATGCTGAGCAAGTGTCACCGTGTGAACCATTCAATGAAACATCATCGATATGGGCTTTCGGGGCCGAAGGCCTACTCGTGCCCCTTTGTTGACAGCACGACACAAAGCTTTACGCCAAACCGACATTGGACGGTTGATCACGTGAAAAACGTTGCCTGGTCTGGTGAGTCTTCTTTCCAATTGAATTGAGCTGATGGACGTGTACGGGTGTGGAGACAGCCTCATGAATCCATGGATCCTACATATAAACAGAGGAATGTTGAAGCCGGTCGAAGCTTTGTGATGGTATGGGGCGTGTGCAGTTATGATATGGGACCCCTGATATGTATAGATACGACTCTGACAGGTGACAGGTACGTAAGCATCCTGTCTGATCTTCTGCACCCATTCATGTCCATTGTGCATTCTGACGGACTTGGGAAATTTCAGCAGGACAATGCGACACACCCACGCATCCAGAATTGATACAGAGTGGCTCCAGGAGCTCTTTTCTCAATTTAGACACTTTCGCTGGCCACCCAAATCCCCATACATGAACATTATTGAATATATCTGGGATGTTTTGCAACGTGCAGTTCAGTAGAGATCTCCACCTATTTTTACTCTTAGTGATTTATGGACTTTCCTGCAGGATTCATGGTGTCAATTACCTCCAACACTACTTCAAACATTGATCGAATCCGTGTCACATCATGTCGTGGCACTTCTGCGTGCTCGTGGGAGCCCTACTCCATATTAGGCAGGTGTACCAGTTTTTATGGCTCTTCGGTGTATTTTCTTTATCCTAGAAAACACCACATATGCATGCAAGTGTGAAAAAAATTGGCACTGAGGAGCGCATCACGTAACTTTTAGCTCAGTTGAGGAGTAAAGAAACATTAAGCCTTGTGTACTGATCCTTTTCGCAACTTCTTTTGATTAGCCTATCTTTTGCTTGATAGTATTCTGTATTTTGACATGCTCTCTAAACTGCTGTATTTCCATAAAATCGGAATATTTTTAATCCTTTGTAACTCATTTGCAAGTAAAACAAATCCCGTTTGCAATACCATCAATATTTGTGCCAATAGAGAAAGTTCCTCAAGATTATTTCTTTTAAATATTAATGAAGAAAGGGACAGTGACAAAAAATACTTTACATCAGAAAATCCTTTATTACACGATATATATGTTTATGACTTCTAACATAAAAGGTTTAAGGTTTATGTTATATACTTATAATACAAAAGAGTATGATATAGTACATGATCATAATACAAATGTTTATGGTGCACATTTACATAATAACAAGAATTGATGATATATTTTCATAATGCAAAAAAATCAGTGGCATAATTTTTAGACTAAGAAAACTGTGAAAAACAACATGTACATTCGTCTGGGGGTCAAAAGATAAGAAAAATGTAAGATGAATCCAAAAAGAGACTATTTGGTTCACGCAGTTGCTTGCATAAAGAAGTTTTTTTTTAGTGTAATACAATACAATATTATTGAGTGTCAACACTTTCAGAGCAGTATGTAAGTAAGTGGAGTAAATATTTGTGTCTTATAGTCTGCGATTGTGTTTTATGAATAAATTGCTTACCTCAAGGCAGGAATTTTGAAAAAAATAAATGCATATTTTATTTTAATAATAGAGCGTTCATGGATACTTTTCAAGTATTTTAATGTGTAAAAGTATTATTTTTAATTTCCAGTATTATTTTAAAATTTAAATAAATCAACTATAGTAAACATCCCAATTCAAGCCATTTTCAAATGATTTATTTTGCTTCGAATTTGAAAAGAAGATATTTAAAAAAATTCCAAGTAAAAGTTATGCAATAAATTCTATAATTGCTTTCTTAATATGTTATCAAAATAATTTGTCGAGTGTGGAAATAATTTTATAAATTCCGAAATGTAAATCTCTTTAATGAAATTAAGCTAACATGCTAAAATTCACAACATTAATCATTGAAAGTTCTCTTAGTTTCATTAAGTCATAAATACAAAAAAATAAAATGAAATACTTATGAATGACATTTTAATTTCAAAATGTGTATTTCAAAATTCACTCTGAAATCTATTCCTTTTCTCTTGCTTATAATAATTACTTTTGTGCATCAGAATTCAACGCTATCACATGGATTTATGCCAAATGTTGTTATTTGAGGGTATTTTCGCACAAGCGAAAAAAAAATTTTGTTGTTAAATGTTTATATTGTTATAACAATGTAAAACACGAATACACTCGTTCCATTACAGCAGTGCCTCTCAAACTTTCAACATTTCTGACCCAATATCCAGTCATAATTTTCATTGCGCCCCTCTCCATGCAATAATAATGTACTGAATTCAATAATACTATTCTTTTACGCTAATGCTACAATACTACTTTAAATGCCACAGGCGTATATAAACAACTAAAAGTCAACAATATATAAGCAAACTAGTCAAAGCATTAATTGTTCACGACGTATATAAACGTCTTTCCGAAATACGATTGTTTCTCTGCACTGTCATCCATACAGCTATTCATAAGGCTTTGGAAAGTATTAAAAAGGATCTTGACAGTATTTGCGAAGAATTTACTTATATCACATAATTTTCCAATTTTCTTTTTCTCCCCCTCCCCCCTCAAAACATCACATACGCGTGCCTACGTGGAAAACGATGTCATTGAGAATCGAATCACTTAACTTTTAATCGGCAGTTAAGGGATTAATTATAAGCCGTACAAAAAAAAATTTATCAAGATGAGTGCCAGTTTTTGTATATAATTTTATGTATGACAAGCCCATGGAGTCGCTGGTAATTTTTAAACTCGTTCTTAACTTACTATTGTTAAATTAATTATGAAATACATTGTGCAGTAATGATACATTTATAAGTGCATTATATCAGTGTAAATGTGTGTTTTATTTTTTATTATGTCGGAATGTATTTTGTTTGCTTACTTTTAGTAAATTAATATATATTTTTTAAGTAATCCTTTTTTATCGACTTATCAATATGCTCGTACCCCCGCCCCCTCCCTCCTCATAAAATTATCTCTCCTTCCTGTAGGAGGGAGGGGGGTGCACACCACAGTTTGAGAAACACTGCATTACAGTGCATAAGAAAAACTGAGGGCAAAAACTTTGCCTTATGTTTGCCATGAGAAGATCCTCTGTCGAGCGGCTTTTTGCAGTATTTGAACTTAACGATGTTGAATGATTTGAATCATATAATGTCAAAATTTGATGGATACAGTGGCGCACACAAGGGGGGTCCTAGGGATCCGGACCCAACCCCCCAAAGCCCTTGATTTTTTTTCCGATGGATTATAATTCTCAGCATATAGTACGTAAAATTTAATTAAATATTTGTTATTAATGATTAATTTTATTAATTAATGTTAATTATTTATTCAATAATTAGTTTTTAACTGTTTTTTTTTTGTTCCTGAAAATCGACAAAATCAAAAGGAGCATGATACAAGAATGATGGACTTTCGACCCTAGACCCCCACCCCCCTTGGATAATTCCTTAGTACTCTACTGGATGGATAACGCTACTTTTTAAATTTATCTACAGCCATTATTTCCTCGTTTGAGAAGAGAAAAAAAATAAAAATGGTATCTCATATTTTGTTTCGAATGCAGAACTCTTCGATGTAAAATCCACATCCTAAAAAGATAGGTTTTACCGCTTTTATCATCCGAGATGCACTATCACAAAATTACAAACCATATTTTCACCAATCCTCAATAGATGGCGCCACAGTAATCGTTCACTCTTCCGCTGAACCTTTTGATCCTTCCCTTTCGCCTCCCATCCCATCATTCGGGTACGAGCGAGTGTCCCGATCCTCATGCCTTTTCCTCAGTGCGGGAGAAAAGCTCTCGGTTCATACTCTGGATTGACCGGTTGCAGTGAATGTGCTACGGTGATATAATTATACTGTCATTATACTGATACGTTCGAAAAAATTAAGGATATTTCGAATATTTTATTTGTGCAAAAAAAATAATAATGGATCGGAATACTACTGCGACCCCTCCGCTTGGGATGTTAGGCAGCCTAGTGGCTACCCTGCTATTTGCCCTGGCCTCACCGTCCGACGGGACAGGCGGCCTAGGTATTAGTGCCGCCGGAGGAGGGTTCAACACGGCACCCAATGCCTCAGAAATTACAGGTAGGGATAAATTGAAGTTTTTCATTGAGTGGATGGTTTGAAATTTTTTATTCACAGTAACGTTTTATTTTTATTATTTTAAAATGAAATGTCCTTTTATGTGATAATAAAATACCTGAAGAAATTTTAAAAAGTTATTTGTAAAGAAATTAATAAATTGTTTTTAAAGCGGGTGTGCTTTCGAATAATTGAAATTTTTACAGCTTTATATTTATGTGTTTTTAAGTTTTATATCAAAAAGGTTCATATGAATAAAATAATTATAAGTAAATTTAAATTATTTTTTAAGCAAAATAATCTTCAACAAACACACTTTTTTCGCAAGAAAGGATCATGGAATTATGATTTTGTGCTTTCTTCCCGCGCTTATAACATTTTGACTATTTTTAAATTATTTTTATTACTTGAATTATTGGGTTATTATGTTGTGGACATTATTCTTTTAGTTTTTTATGTAGAAATATGATTTTTGTAAATAATTTTATTACCGAGAATATATATATATATATATATATATATACAAATTTTTTCTGTTGTACTATTTCTCACTACTATATGAAATATTTTCCCTCAAATAGAATTGTTTTAACGTTAGTGAAGAAAATAAAATTTCCTTGCTTTAAAAATAAAATTAAAATGTTAAATACTATCTATTCGTAAAATTGGTTCATAAACAAATTTATCTAAAAGAATAAAATCTTATAACAGAAAAAAAAAGGTTATAATTGAAAAAATTCAAACGTAGTTTTTAAACTTTCGCAAGTTTCTTAATTAATAAAAAGACTAAAATTAAAGAAACGTTCTGACCTCGATCATAATTTCATATCATATTTTCCTCTCCAACACAATTGTTATAACGCAAAAATTTTAGATTAATCATGTCAAATAAATAAAAGAAAATATTTAAAAATCTCATATCACACTTTTTAAGATTAATATATATAATTTACACATTTTTTCCTAAATTTATAGTATTTCTATAAAATTCATTTTGGGCACAAAATTAAAATCATCTAATTGAACTTAATATTTAATTTAATGTTAAAAAAAGGTTATTACAAAATCGTGCTTAAAAATATTAATTAATGGTTGATAATATCCATTAATTCATAAGTTAAGGATTTTTTTTTTTCATTTCATCTTACCCATTTACATTAACACTCTTTAACAATTTCGCTTTAACATAGGAAACAAATCCTTGCAAATGACTTTATAAATTAATGATGAACTCATGCAATGAAATTAATTTAATTCTTTATTTTTATTTAAGATAATTCGTTAACTTAATCTCTCACGCATGTCAAATAAACTCATTTGGTACATACCTCAGAAATCTGGATGTTAACCAAAAAGAATGATGAACCTTAACTGCATTTGAAGACCTTAACATAAACAGAAAAAAAATCTCGCGAAATTAAACGGAAAGAAAACATGAAGAAATTCTTTAAAAAATGCATTTTATTTCGAAGATTGCTGGATAAAAGTAATATAATAATTTCACTACCAGAATAACGGACAGTTATGATCCGAATAATTATTTACATAAAGGATTTAAGAAAAAAATGATGTTGATCACCAAATAAATATAAAGTCGAAAAAAAATCCGATGTGTTTTTCCCTTAGTTCTTACGACAATTAATTGAAAATTTTCATCAATAAACAACGGATCGTATTAGCAAAAACTTTAAAAAAAAGACTTATTTTTTTAAATTTAATAAGGAAGATTACAAAAATAGTGAAATAGAAAAAAATCTCAAATAAATCACCACACTTTAAAAAAAATTATCTGAATTTAGAGAAATTCGTAATAAAATACTTCAATGTTTATATAAAATATTTAACAAGTTAAATATGTACATATAGTGTAAAAAAGTATATTTAACAAAAATAGACTACAAAGGTAATTTTTTTTATTGTAAGCCTAAGTGTAAAAAAAAAGCAGTTAGAACACAAAATTAAGCAATCTGAAAATTTAGTAGATTCATATGTAAATTTTATATAGATTTTATACCGAGAAAAATTATTATAATTGCTTTGCATAGAGCTAACAAAAATAGTTTAGTTTTCAAAAAGAAGTTATTATGAAAATATATCTATGAATGTAATAAATCCTATAAAAATAAACCAAACATACAGTTGCCGAATCATCTTTCCATTTCGGTAACATACACTGATGCATTTCCATGTAAATAGTAGTAGAACAAATCAGGAAAAAATGAAAATTCTACTCAATATTTAACGAGAGTATAAAGTTCATTAATGCCTATAAGAATAAGCTTCGAGTCAAACTTGTTGAGCTAATTGGCAAAATTCAAGAAAATTCACTCGTAAAATTTTAACAAAAAAATGGCGAAAGAATTTTAGACAACTAAAACTTAAATAAGGGCACAATGCTGAAAAGGATTTGAGATCCTAAATATATTAGGTTCCCCAAGAAAGAGAAATAGATTAGAAAAGTATTTTCGAAAGGCTTATACCACTCTTTGCTGTCATGCCTGCTAAGATAAATTTTGAACCGAAGCAGTATTTTCTTTCTTATACGCTGGCTAATCTCTAGATACACATAAAAAGAACTATAAGAAAGCTGTGAACATTCCGTAGGAAGCGCAAATATTACTTAATATTTTATACCAGTTTTGGAGGTTTTATGTCCAAAAGCGACCGTGAGGGATCTGTTAAAACTATCCCCGTTGGATTTCGATATTTTGATATATTTTTCGAATATAGGACAGTAGAATGATAAATATTCGATACATGAGGTGTGATAGGGAATATTTGAAGAACAATACGTCAGGCATACAAATTTTCGTACAGTTTTGAGATTTAAGTTATATCTTTTCGCATATTCTAAAGACAATATATTTGTGCGTTTAAACCAACACTTTATAAGATTTGAAATTTATTCTTAAATTCATTTTCATTTTCAGATTCAAGACAAATCTAATTTTTCTAATTATATAAAAGTTTTTTTTCTTACGTGCTCCATCAAAACCAAACATTAATCATCAATATTTTTCTCTTCTTCTATAATATCAAATTTCTATAAAATTAAATTTTTAAAAAATTACGGTGGATTACGAATCGTGGATGGATTTGGTTTTTAAGAAAAGTATTGAAAAAGATTTAGGATCATTTAGCAAAATAAAATATTTAGATAAAAACATTTCTATTTATAAGAATCCTTAAAAAAATTTCGTTTACCGTAATTATGCGTCGATTAACAAAATGTTAAAAGCGATTATAACCTTATTACTCTTGATTTTTTCCAGAGTTTATTAATAAGTCGGATTACGTTTAATGGATCAATAAACCTAAATTACTTTAAAAAGAAATACTAATACTTTTAAAGTATACCTTTTTATTTTATTTATTAGAATTTCTTTTTCCCTTTTCTTAAAAGTGATATTTCATTAAATGAATCAATATAAATTTGAACTCTTATGATGTAATATCTTAAATAGAGTAAAGAAACATACAATGCATTAATAATTGATATTTTTATTTAAAAGAGTGTGTATTGTATTCTGTATATTGTATTATGTAAAAAATGGGTGTCATTTATGAAATATGCGTACATTGTATATATATATTTAACTATGTATATATTATTAAAATAGGCATTTTTAATAAATATTTTTCAATACGTCCTGATTATAAATCATAAAATTAAGACAGTTTCTTAATAATATTCATTTCACTAATATGATTTCACTTATAAGAATTAAAATTGGTTGCCAATGATTACATGCAAACATAGCACAAAGGATTATACACACATTGTTAAATAATAGTTTATGCATTAAGCTCATTAAAAGATTTATTTAAAAGAATTTTATAAAATAACTCATCTTTTTCACTTATTTATAACTTTTTTTTATTAAATAATAAACATATCTGATTCGATATACAACCTTTTTTTATTATAGAAATCAAGAGAATCATCACCGTATACTTTTAAAGTAATTGTAATATATATTCATTTAATATTTCATAACTAAATTTGTCCATTATTTCATCTTTTCATATTTTCTTAAAAATTGTATTTTGCTAAAATAATTTAATATAAATATGCTAAAACATTCCTTTCTAAAAATTCCTTTTTAAATTTTACGACTTATTTATTTAGCATCAATATTAATATATCCTTTTTTCCTATGTTATTCGTAAAACGAGACAGAGCCAGTTGTATGATATTTGATATTCTAATGCAACGATGTATGAAAAATTTAATAATAGTACATGTAACACAAATTATAAGCAATGGAAAATAAATAAATTGTTAAAGCGCATAGATCACACATATATTTTAAATATACATTTATTATTCATATAGTTATGAAGGCACCTACGAGAGAAAATATTTTATTTTATTAACGTCTCAAATGCATTTAAATTTTGTGTACATATTTTATTTTAATTATTGCTTAATCTATAGTAAGTGTTAAGTAAGAAAATGTCTGATATATATAAATAAGCTGATCTCATATTTTCTAAATAATGTCTTACTTACATTAAAGAGAGGGGATTATGTGTATTCCATGTGTTTTTACTGCTGTTATTCAATGGCGTAATACCAGGGCCCTCTTGCAAAATCAGGTTTTGGGGCCAAATACGTACTGGGCGTCAGTCAGGCCTTGGGCCCCTTAGAACACCTACTCTTTTGCAATGCAAGGGTGTACGTTACGACACTGTCGTCAGTTGAGGCAAAATGTGGTCGTACATATTTTAAGGATTTCATCAAAGTATAATTATTTTCTTCATATTTATGTGGTCACTCCATCCTAATTTGCTATGGTCATAAGTTGAAGTCCCAGTTCTAGTGAAGATACGCCAGATAGAGGGATCTATGTATCGCTTCTTAAATGTGTCCAGTCGGGGTGACATGGTAGTTTGGAAAAGTGATGCCAGCTCAAATATCGTCCACGTAACTTCAACCATGTTATCAATTGCGAAGTCCATAGCCTTTGGCTCTTATGTTTCTTCGTAATACGTAAAATTCATAAGCTCTCATTTACTTCTAAATAATGCATAGTGATGCATTATATACAAGAAATAGGAATTCTAGAACATACTTCGCTTTTTCAGAAGACTGAAGGATTAGTATAGAAATAAAATGAAGAATAATTATAAATTATTTATCCTTTCAAAGATTATATTTTATCGAATGTGCCGGCAGAGTGAAATAGTTGGTTAGGAGCTGGTTCAACTTTGGCCCAAGTCGGTGGATTTTCATGCTGTAAAAAATCGACAGCGTCCATGTCGCATGGTTACGCGGCATAATGAATGCAATTCGTTAACTTGCAGGTTCGTCGAAAATTTTCAGAAGTCAGCTAATTCAGAAAAAAACTAGTAATATATAAAAAAAAGTAATTAAGTCAATTCCTACTTAGATCAACAAAGAAAATTTTTACTTTAGCTACTTTTTATTAAGTAGTTACAATTAATATAAATATGTATAGATATATAACAGAATCACAACATTAAGTGGTAATTAATTATAATTAAAGCATCGAATTGTTGTCCAAAACAGTCGTGTATATAAAATTTCAGTTCAACTGAATGCTTTAAAACGTGAGAAAAAAAAAGTCTTTTAAAATTTTGGCCAAAATCGCTAAAAATGAAACCAGCGTGACTGTATTTGTAATTCTTTAAATAATTAGTTTCAGTCAATTAATTTTAATTAGTTATAATTAAATTATCGTATTTTTACCCAAAACAATAGTGCATAGAAAATTTCAGCTCAAATGAGCACTTTAAAATGTGATAAAAGAAATCTTTTCAAGTTTTGACACAAGTCGCCAAAAGGATCGCTAAGTCGCCAAAAATGATGCCAAACTGAATTTGTAATTTTTTGAATAATTAGTTTTAAAAAATTAATTTTTATTAATTATAATTAAATTATTATATTGCCATCCAAAATAACCATGTATATAAAATTTCAGATCAATTGAGCGCCTTAAAATGCATTTTATTAACGATTGGAAATTCCACGAAGATAAATAAATAAATATAGGGAGAGTGTGAGCTAATAGTAGGAATTGAATAAGTTTCATTTCATTAAACAAGTAATAATAAGCTATACATATTAATACCAATTGTTAATTTGTTTAAAGCTGGATATAGCGTCAGAAACTCGCTTCAAAGTGTACATCACATCTAGTGAACGCAAGCACTTTAATAAATGCAAAGGAGGAGGATTACAATAATTTTCTGGCATGAATAATCCTCGCCCTAGATCCCTAGAGTGCCTGTTTGGCTTGGGTGCTCTAGGTAAAATTAAATACCTAGTACAATCTTGCATTGTCACTCAGATGCTTTCCTCTGGGGTGAAAACTGGGTGCCAAAGTTAATTCGTGGCAATTGTTAATCCGAATATATGGTGCCACTTTAAAAAGTGATACCAGTTTCCGAGGAATGTATGTACTACGTCTGCAATAGTATTTACCAATGTCCCTTGTGAAAAAAAAAAATACTTTATCAAATGTTAAATGAGAGTTTGCAAGAATTTTACGTGCATTATATGTTGCCATAATGCAAACGTAATAAAATAAGTGCTGTAAAAAATTAAAATGTGTATGGAAAATAATAAATAAATACTCCATAGAAATCATTTGGTTCTATTGAATCCCTGGACATATATGCAAACGCAGGTAAAAGAAGATATGGTAAATGAAGTAATTTAAGTATTGAAGAATAATTTATGCAAGGTTATATTATTATTTTTTTTTTAAATATTAAAAAGCTATAAGAAAAATACAATTTAAAGGCAAATATTATTTTATTTTTCATAAGAAAAGCATATCCATTTGTAGTAAGTTCCCTATTTTTACGACATTATCAAAACCATTATAAAAATGCATTGCCATAGCCTTAGATGCACGAGCTATATCATTAAGCTGCTGAACCATGCACTGCCGACATCTAGTCTATAAAAGTAATCAAAACTCGGAAGAAATCTTTGCGCACACACGCTCACAAAGTGGCTTTTGACATCCATCTATCAAAGAACTGGAACTTGTAGTTGGAGACTTAGTGACTTCCAAAAGTATTACGAATTTCGATACAGAAATTTTATCCACGCGGAAAAGAATAAGGAGCCAGAGAACGGAAATTCCTGCCGGACGTTTGACGAGGACTTACTAACTTTTGACAACCGCCTGTCACACTTTGGAGGAAGGTTATTAATTGTAGTTTAAATGGCTTGTAGAGAACTGTATTTTGCTATGCACTCTTATTTTTATGGTTCTGTTTGTACATTATGAATTTAGTTATCCTTTTTTTTTATAAAATTTTTATTGTAAAAAGTAAAAGTGGATGTACTTTGCTGAATAGTTATTTAATACAGAAATATGAGTAAACTCACATGAGTACTAGCTTTTTATTGCACTCTTTACGATATAGTTATGAAATGGTTTGAGGCACTTAAAAAGTGTGAATAGTAATGGTTAAGTCATTTTCTGAATGTTGGTTCTGAAAATTAAGCTTTAGCTCTGGAGCAAATAATGGGTGAAAGACTCTTCTTTCTGGTGAATATATATAAATGCATATTTATATCCTACTTCAATGTGGTCTTTGCCATATTTGCGATAAGTTACTAGTAGGAATATTTATTATTAGGAAAGGTCTCTTTATGAATGTCGGTTATATGAATATAGATAAAAGATGCAAATAACAGATAAAATCCTCCTCTGGAATAAATACTTAATTTTGTGTAAAAAATAATTTTGATAAAATATATTTCTGCTGGAATTATTCCAGAAATTTTTGTATATTTAATTTCACAATAATTAATAAGTTCAGACCTCTTTAATAATAAGCACATATATCGTTTTCGTACGTAAGTACAAAAGAGTAATGACATTTTATGCATGATTGAAAAATAAGAAAGACAACTTGATGTAAACACCATGCCTGAGTAGAATGTCATTTTTCAAACAATTCTTCAATTGTGTTTCCTTATTTGGATGGGAAGTTTGTTGAGATACTTCCTCCACATTCTAGTTGAGGTGAAGATCGCAATATTATGCTTCCCGGTGGGGGGTACCACACGCAGCAGTGGTGGAGAAGCTATCGAAATGATTACCATAAAATTTGCAATAACTTATTTTTATTACGTTAATCTCTAGAAATGATGACGCGCGATACACAACAAGATATATATATATAAACTAACGGTTAAGAATCACATTGTACTCATCTCTGAATGAGATTCAACCCATCGAACTTCACAAAATATAAGTTTTCCTTAATCTTGAACCGGAAAAGTAGCTCCAACAATATGGCTTTGGCACGATTTAATGTGGCAATACCGCCCGCAAACACATATTTTATCTATAATCATCCACTATTATTATCTAACCGTTTACTTCGATGTATATGACTACTTATGCAATATTTGGTAGTAAAGTTCATTTTTGTTGCAGCGTTGTTCTGGCTTAAAGTGTCAATTTTTCAGAACAGAAGAAAACCCGAGTTAGAGAGGATAGACCTCTTAGATAGCCCATTGTAAATGGAAAATATCAAAGAGCCTAAATCTTTCTTAAAGCAGAAATTCACTCATATCCAAAGCTATCTTCACGTACACAAGAGAACTAATATTTCTTCAACTACCAAATACATATAATCCTTCTTTTTTTCAGAATGTTTTAAAGACCAGCCTACTTAGCATAACCTAATGAAGTCAATGGTTTCTGATAAGCAAATCGGGCTTTTACGCTTTCCAGTAGTTAATTTGACGTTTCGTGCAAAATAAATATGTGAATGAACATCACGTGGTTTCAGTTTGTACAATAGCATAATGTTTTGCAAAGGCTTAGAAACTTCATTTGGAAGAGTTTGTGAAGGAGTAATTTATCGGCACTCTTAAAAAACTGGGTGGACAATTCTGGAAGCAAGAAGTCTGAAGCTTGGCAGAGAAGTTCAGAGCATGCAGTCGCCTCAGTAATTATTATATCTCTGCGAACTAAATATAAGACTTAATGGCCTTTGTTCCAGAAAACCTAGATTATGTGTTTTGTTAGCTTCATAGCAAAATAGGGTTCGCTTTGATGTATACATAGAATATCAGAGTTAAACAGTGATATAGTCGAATTTTTTAAATCATGAGACAACGTTTAGTTTAGCATCTAATTCTTAAGATTTTAATATCTGTAGAGTCAGGAACGCATAATCTGTCTTTCAATATTATGAAGTATGACCATTTAGATAGGCTAATGTCATACGATAGGCAAAAATTGTTACCATTGGATACGCACTCCTAAGAACTTCTAACACAGTGCATGTGACAGACCAGATGTATATTTGTGGATAACCATACAACTTAACAATAAAATTGTGGATTAACATACTGTGTCATGCCATATTTTTTTACTTACTACAAAATAACCGAATTTCTCGTTAGACAAGGTAATTTTAAAAGTTATCTGACATATTTAATTTGATTACACCATCTTCCAGTGATTGTAGTGTTGGTAGCAATGAATATATTAAGAACGGCTACTTCTATGTTCCAAATTTGAAAAAAAAATATATCTTAAGACTGGCTCTTAAGGGCATGAATATAAATTGACCTTTAGATTTTCATCAACTTATTTCCACCAGAAGTACTTTTTGATCATTTTTGTAAATCCGTTGCAAACACTTTTAGTCCTTCATAACTTTTAAATTATGTACTTTTTTTCCCTTTCGCAATGTGTTTCACTCTTACTACTGTAAGCTCCATGTAATACTTTGCAGTATAAAAAATAAAAGATTCAAATAAAAGTTCCAAATAAAAAAAAATGGAACCAATAAAACGCTGTCAATTTTAACTGGCAAATATCGTAAATTCATTCTTACACACACATTCAACAGCGATAATATGTATAAAAAAATTCGATATAATATTTTTTTGTTGTTTGATAATCTTTCTTAACTTAAAGCTTACTATTACGCCACATTCAAATATTTAATATTTTGATTTCGTATACATATTTAATGTCGTTTTCCATTAAAATAAAAAAACCTGATTTTAAAAATATCTAAAACTATTTTGTCTATCCAGTGAAACCATTTTACATCACATGCATTCACTCAAAACTAAAGTTACAAAGGGAATTTAGAAAATCGAAAAAAATTCTAGAGCTCATGCAGTATATCCCAACTTTCTCAAAAAAAGAAAAATGCTTCAGATTTTGTCATCTTTCCCACACAGCAAGTGGCTTTACACTGAGTAACTGTCAACACTTTCTGTCATGTAAAATTTTAAACTGTATCTTCGCTTTTGGCACTTTATTTTCACTTTTCTGCAAAAAAAAAAGAAAAAAAAGACACTTATATGGAAGAGTATAAGTATCAAATAAAGAGTGATTTCAGTATTTTTTAAAGATGGTTGCTATTTTGTAAAATAGAAAACGAAAGTTTTTTGAATAAGTGACGCAGTATTTTTTTTATCTTTCTTCCTCCATACAAAACTTTGCAAGAATATAAATATTTAAAAATGAATGTGAATACAGTGTAAACTAAGATTATACTATGTTCTGTGCTTAAATATATTTTGAGAAAGGAAAAAAGGAAAACTTATATGAAAAAATAGAAATGTCATGCCTTTTTAAACACACATTGAGTGCTTAAAATATATTTATTTTTAGATTTTACATTCTGCTGAACAATTGTATTCATAATAAATAAAGTATATAACTGTTGTATAATTACTTGAGACTTATTTATAAAAGCTGCCATTTTTAATAATATTAATTCAAGGCATTAATTAACAATGTTAAATAACACAATTTTTTCAAAAATCAATCTAAATAATTTTAATTTTATTTAGATAAAATTACAAATAAATAGTCTTTTATCAATTTTGTTAATTTTACGCCAAGTACAAAATATCATAATTATGTTAATGATTTGGAAAATAATTTAAAATAGTTTATTTGAAAACCAATTATATAAGGAATATATAATCGTATATTAAGCAAGAGTTCTTAATAATTATAATAATTATATATGCTAAATGAAACTACTATGCTTGTAACCAATTTATCAAATATAACCAATACAACCAATCAAATATAACGTATTTATTTGAAAATTATTTGGTTCCGCATAACATATATAATAATTATATATGTTAAATGAAACTACTATGCTTGTAACCAATTTATCAAATATAACCAATACAACCAATCAAATATAACGTATTTATTTGAAAATTATTTGGTTCCGC
>BMAV01003558.1:113693-173061 GCA_019973955.1 Trichonephila inaurata madagascariensis
TATATATATATATATATATATATATATATATCATAAAAAATATATTAAATGATTTATTAAAACAAAGGAATGCATAATATGTTTTAATTTGATTAACAGAATTAAGAATCTGGAGGGAAAAAGAAAAGTAGAAATTAATTCCGTACAAAAAATAAATAAATAAAAGTAAAAACGTTTTCACCCCTTTGGTCTTTATATGTGTATCAATATATAGTACAAAATATCTACAAAGTATCTTTTAGCACGCATAAAGTATCTTGTATTCAGATTTTTTTTTTCAGTTTTCTAGTACGTCATATAGTTATATGAAAGGATTTCAACCTTTTTTATTTTTCATCTTTCAAGTCACTATTTTTTTATCCTGCATTTCTAATCTAATTATATATTTCCTTACTTTAGTTTCCTGTTGTTACAAAGATGCATGTTTTCAAAAGAGACTCAATAATATAAAATAAATTTACAGCTTTCAACACTTAAGAAGTTCATCATGACCCTGTTTCAGTTGAACGTTGAAAAAATTAATTTTCTGTCTTGCAATAGATACTGAAATAGAATAAAATGTTCTTATTACTTAGCCTAAAGCTGTTTGTTTCTTGAGAGGGAAGGGGAGGGGTGAGTCAGTTTTGTCAAGTATAAGTCACGCACGCACCAAACTTAAACTCTGTTATACTTTTGTATCATATAGTATCTTTTATTTCATACAAATGAAGCCATTGTAAATAGAATAATACTGTTTAAATTTTTAATGCTTCTCTTTGCGAGGAGAATATATTTTACGTACCGTTAAAGTTGAATAAAAAATTTATCGTGTTATTATTATTATTATTTGGTAATATAAATATCATTTGTGTAAAAATTACGCAAATAAGTATTGTATGGATATGCAGAGTGAGTATAAAACCAATTTATTAACGTATGGACTATTATTTCTACACTGAAGTCTGGAAAACACACAAAATTTCCAAATATTGTACAAATAAAATCATTTTAATGATTAAATTTAAAATTTTAATAAGAGTTGTTCTTGCAGAATTTTACAAATGTATAAATTTTAATTCATATAAATACAAAAGCAGGGGAGAAAAAACGTCATTTCGAAGTTCTTTCCATATATATAGCCACTAAACTATAAAACGCGCTGAATTTTTATATATTTTAAAAAATGTGATTTTGTTTAACACATTTCTCAACACACTCACTGCTTATATGAATATATCTTTAAATAAAACCATTTAATGCGATATGAAATGTGTGTGAGTAATTAAAACGCTTTCATAATCAATTCATCTACAAGTCTAGCCATGTACTTAAAATATGTATAATATAACGTAATATCATGCATTTTTATTAACATTCAGAAAAGCATTTCATCCTTTTTTAATTACATCTTTAGATGTACTATCCTTTTATTTCTTTGACACACATTTGCCAATTTCTTTCGTTCAGTTATTCATTGATTTTTAAGCAATATTTTCTCCATACTGCAATAGTTAATGGTTTACTTATCGTCAAGTGGTGAAGAAATTCGTTGGTGAAGAAATTCGTTTCGTAAGTGTTTATTTTATTGAATACTTTTAAGGTTTATAAAAACTTAATATATCTTTACCAAACACAACACACCTTATTTTTAATTTGATGGTGCAAAATTTATGCAACGTTTATTCATATGTACGGAATTTTAAACCAATAAAATTTAGTGTATGATATTTTTATAAGGATTTTTAAAAACTTATATCAATATATTAGTTCTATTGAATATATGAATAGTTAATAAATTAATTTTGTAAATAAACTAAACTATTCGGTTGAATAAGCTGCTAAAATTGTATTTGAAAAGATGAAATTAGTATTACACAGTGGAGCAATTTCGCCAAATAAAAAAAAAGCCGATTCAAAAGGCATCACCAAAAGCTGCCACCCTTATTTTTGTTTTGGAACAAGGTCAGTAACGGCTTTTCACTATTAGATGCATCTCGTTGTATTTGGCGAATTTTTTTTTTTTTTATTTGAAAAAATTAGTGGACGGTATAATGCTTAAGTACCGAAAGAACTTAAAGAGGTTTACCAACCATCTCTATCTTGACCAATTTTTTTCCCTTTTGAATAATATTTACATTTCTTTTATTTAACTTATATTTAAATAATTTAACAATAAGTAACTAAATGATATTTCATTTTTAAAAACTTTTAACACCATATAAAAACTTCTACACCTAATTACAGTTTTGATCTTATTTATTTATTTATTTATTTGTTCATCATAACAAATTAAAAACCAGGATTAGAGGCTAATATTTTATTATTGGCTTTTTTAGTTCATTTTTTATCCTAGAAAGAAAAAAAACAAACAACATTGTTAAGAATACAATCAGGAGGATAATGTATTTAGAAATCAAACACAAACCATATTTTCGAATAATTAAATGCATAATAATTAACCTTTACAAAATTTTACGCTGTTGTATTCGACATGTTGTTTTCAATATCAAACTACGTAGAAAAAGTTACCATTAAAAAAACTCCATTTTTTTCTGTTTCTAATACTCTTGATAATGATACATTTTGTTGTTTTTTGTGATCAAAACACAGTTAAAAATCAAATGAAAAATTAATTTCTTTAAATTAAGAATCATACATCATCGTGTTTTGCCAGTTGCAGTAACAAAATTTTTTTGAAAAAATGAAAATTTGAATTGCAAAGTTCATATACACAGATGACCAAACATGGCCGCAAGGTTTGCCTTGTATGGAACAACGCAGATGATGAAAATCAGAACCCGCAATGAAAGCGGGCGAGTGGAACAGAAAATGCTAAATGTCCACCTTCCAAATGACTCTTTTTAAGTTCTTAAACCATTCGTGAAACGGTTACATGCATAAAAGGGGAATTTGCATGCCGAAAATTTCCGCTATGTTGGTCCTGTTCTTGCTGCAGAACAATTCACGAATGCGAACTGCGCACTCCAACGGATAATCGTTGAAAGACAATGGTAGCTAAGCGATTCTGCGTCCCAAAAATTGTTGACTTGTTACAAATGCGTTCCACAATAGTTTTAAATTCAGTCGTTTAACAACTTAATAGATGTCCTATGACCAACCAATTTATTCAGAACATGGGTAGGTACCCATTTCTGAGGAAAATATATATTGTGAGCAAATTTTCGCCACTGATTTTAGTATTGACCAAAATAAAGGAATTTGTTTGGGTTAGAGCCAGTGTTATAATTCTTTGTCAAATCAATATAAAGCAGTTAGAGAGAAATAATATTTGTTAACAAATGTGCACATTTTTTAATGTATTGGAAAAGCAATTGACATGTTTATATTAGCAACATCTTAAACTGTATAAGGCAGACTTTCTAACGCTGAAAATCTATGAATTTATGAAAGGTTTACTTTAATGGTTTTATAAAATTAAACTGAACTTTTCTATATGTTAGTAAATTTGATGTCTTAAGGAAGTGTATCTTCATAAACTGTAAAATTTTAAACTGTAATAATTTTTTTAAAGATATGATATTTACAGTGAAAATTAGTTCAAATACAAACTGATAACGTGCTCTGTTTAGGAAATAGAAGATTTCTTTCATTTTCATATTATTTTATTGAGTAACAGGCGTAAGATTTGTTAATCCTTGTTTTATTGAATGAAATTTCTTAAGTTCTTCAATTTTAATTCTGATAAAATTATATTGTTATACATTTTTATAGTGTTATGTATTGTTACCACATATATTGTTATATGTTATAGTTATATGTATTGCAATGCGTTATTTTTGTATATATTAATATGCGTGATTGTTATATACATTTTTGGCCTATAATTAGTCAATTTATTACCTTCTTACGTTTTACATTTAAAGAAAGAAAAATATCTTAGAATAAATGCTTTGATAGTAAATTATCATCGAAATGATTGCATAACATTAAAAAAAATATATTGTAATTTACATCTAATTCATATTTTAGTAGTAGAATGCAAAATTTTAACCAACTATCTTAAATACACAGACTTTTACTTTATCTATATATCACTATCGAAAAACTTAAAAAGATTTGACCTATGTTATAATTCTACAAACATTACTAACCGAAAATATTAAAATGGTTTTTAAAGTACATTATCATGTTATTTTACACTATTTTCATGCGTAAATCGATTTTAATACATTAAAAAAAATATGTGTATAAGGCATTTGACATATAAAATTACATTCTGTTATACTAAAAATGGTATCCGTTTATATTTTTTTTTTTTTCAAAATCCATCAAGGAACTCAAACTATAAGACCATGAACACATTTTTGACTTGTGATAAAACATTAATTTTTGTGTTATAGTATTTGGACGCCTTTAGAATTTTAAATTTGGTGCTTTCAGTATGTTTCCTCGAGAGAGTTGAATACGATGAAATTTAAAAGTATTAAAAGGTTTTTTTCTAGAATCTACAAATTCTTCCAACTTTTCTCCAGGTTTGGGTCTTCCCAAAAATATATTATTATATAGCTCCACACACACACACAAATAAGAAATGATTAATATTAAGTTTCATATAAAAAAATGTAAATTATCTTCTTTTCTATATATATATATATTCGGCGTAAAACGCGCACATATACTTTCAAGCAGCAGTATTTAGTTTTTAGGTATACATGCCATATAAAGCGGAGAACCCTTTTTACGGAAAAACCTAAAATAGACGTCTGCATCGCTCTTATGTTTTCAAATTGTTTATTCCAGGTGTTATAATACAGAAAATAACTACAAACTTTTAAGTTGGAATGTCTTTTCTGTTGTTGAGGAATGTGGAAACCTGTTGTTAAGGAATGTCTTTTCTTTTATGTAAACAGTATTGCGATCTATGTTAAAGACTAATTATTTTCTATGCTTGTCCTTTTTATTGTTTAAAGCTCTCATTTTTACACCCGGCGCATAGCGCGCACCCCTAAATTTCGATAATATTTTTTTGTGTTAAAAGTAAGCGTAATACGCTGGAATCTCTAGTGTACATATATAAATGTAATAACTCCCAGTAATTTAATCTTTAATAGCTTTTGATTTATATATGGTCCAGTTCTTCAGGACAACTACTTAATTTTTTTTAACTAGCTACCCACCTAACGGGGACCTTTGGAACTACATCCATTCACCCCCAAATCATGTGATTTCCCCCTGGGTATAAATATTGAAATATCTTGAAAATCCCTCTTCTTCTGTCTTTGATTTTAATCATGTAGTCGACTGCAGCGTGTAGTATCTTAGTTTTATTTGTTGTGTGTGTTTTCTTTGGGATGTTGTAGATATTTGTGTATCTCTTCATGTTCAACGTACAATAAACTAGAGTTATTATTTCAAAGGGCTGTGCCTCTTCACATAGCCATCAAATAATAAACACCAATAATCTAAAATATGATCAACCTTACAGAGTAATAACATCCACTCACCACACCTTACTGTTATCTATTACTATTCTACAGAAATATTATAGGAGTCACCAGCAGTGTATATATATATATATATATATTCGAACATCGACTCTTAAGGGGGAAATGCGGGAGCGCTATAGAAAAAAAAATCCCTTTTTTGAAACTAATATTAATCTAAACACTTGAAACACGGAAAACATGTTTTCTGTACTGATTACATATCCCCTAATAATAAATTTCGAGGGAATAGACTGAAAAGAAGGTTTTCAGGGGGTTAAAAGGGCATTATAGATTTTTTAAAAATCACGTGTTTAATCTAATAGATTTACAAACTTGAAATTTGACATACGCGTTTCTTCTTTGCAACTGAGGTCCGCTAAGTACGGGTGTTGCGGAAATCACTATCAAGAAGAGTTGCGGGAAATTACGAGAGTGTTACAAGACAAATAAGAGTCTTGCTTTTGAACAATTTGACCTACAGATTTCAGTTTAATAATTTAAAGGATGATAACTTAACATCTACTCTTTTAAAATGTTTTTCTGATAGTTTATATTCCTTTGAAACGAATTGTTTTTATATTAAAGAATCATAAGTTTCCGATTTTTGCTTAAATTTAAAAGAAATCCAATTATAAATACATGTGATCATTTGTTAAAATACGTAATTACTACTATAACATTTTTAAAAATAGGTTTGACGTTAAGTGGAAGTAATTACTAATTTGTACGTAGTAAGTCCAGTCTTAAAATTGAAGACACCCTTTTAACGGCTTGAAAATATTCTGAGCCTTGCTAATATATTAAATCCTTACATTCTGTTGAAGTCAGTCATCTCAAAAAAGAAAGAAAAAAAATAGGCAAAAAATTCAACCGTGGGTGGATTTAATTAACCAGACCACCCCATAACACGAACGTCAGATATTGACCGTGCGGGAATTTTGTATTTTCCTCTTAGAAAGATAATTTTCTGCTTTAAATGATTTTTAAGCTCATTTTAATATTTCATTGAAGCGTTAAGTGGTAAAATATATTCGAGTGAAAGCTGAACAAAATTCCTATTATATATATTTTTGCCAATTTATTTTATGGAGTGTTTAAATCAATATTATTGGATGTTATTTGGAGATTTTTTTTTACAAAAAAATTAATATGAAATAAAATTTTTAAGAAAAATAAAAAAATAAAGAAAAAAAGATTGCCTTAAAAGAAGAAACTGATTTTATTTGTTTTTTTTTTAATACCTTACTAAACGAATATTGATAAATGGGGACATAATATGAATCCTTAATACTTTAAAATAATAATACTTAGAACCAAAAGTTGGAAACCATCTATGAATGTTTTACTTCGCAGATATATACTTATACGTGTGTGCTTTAATCTAATGGTGGCCACGGTAGTCTAGCGGTCAAGGTCTTGGACCAGTAAAGGGTCTGTCATGGGTTCGAATTTAAGTTCTCTGAAGACCTGCCATGTAGACGAGGCTGATCTTAATCTAAATCTTTAAATCCTTCGAGGTTCAAACCTCCTCCCGTTGGTGTGTAGTGAGTAAATATTAACTATTCGAGGGCTCTTGGTGTCGGACCTCGTGATTTTGAACCATGGTTAAATGACGAGGACAATGTCTGAGCTTACTTCCGCACCAACAGGAAGTCTTTTGAACATCGATATATTTAACATGTATTTGCCCCCTCTACACAACGTGTTTTTAACGGTACTAGGCTTGAATTCATGACACGCCGTCCACGAGTCCATTACCCTGACCACTAGGCTACCACAGACACCCGTTGGTGTGGAAGTTAAGAACGGTGGTGCCAGCTCAGATGTCATCATCGTCACTTGACTACGGTTCAAAATTACGAGGCCCGTCACCGTCATGCCTTCGTGCAACTTTACAGTGTAACGTTAATATTCACTCTTTCACTTAAGAACCTAATGAACCACCTGCCAACAAAAGCGAAAAAATATCTTAACTGCATTTACCTCTTGAATTAAGTCGATTAGTGCATGGTTTATAATTATCATTTTTTAGAGTCAATTTTTTTTCCATACATAATAATATTTAAAAAAAAAAACTAATTTTTTTAAAATCAAGAAATGTCAATAGATTTTTTTTTTGGTCTTAACTTTATCGCCCTAAATAAGAATTTTTATGGACGTTTCGGTATCTGTGACGTATGAGTTATGATATCGAACATTGTGATTGAAATGAAAGATTTATTCCTTGCAGAATTCGTTTGATTAATGAAGCCTTTTATCCTTATCAACGCAGAAAGAAGCATAATTTATCATAGTCACTTAAGACCTTTCTCTTGATAAAGCTGCTTAATCGAGATATAAACTCTCAGAACGATTCTTTTGTATATCTCTATCCGGGTTTTTTTTTATCTTAGCCTTTCTGTAATTGGCTGGAATCTTTATTTAGAAAAATCAAAAGTATTCGTTTTAATGAATATTAATTATGTAAAATTCTTTTTCCTCCTCCAATGAACTGTCTTAAAACTGAAATACACTTCATATGTATATTTTTTTTACCCATTTATGGGCTATTGAGTTAACTCCTCAAGTGGTTTGCCTGTACACCGTACAGGTTACTGAAAGTGAATTGCAACTGGTTTGCCTGTACGTAATACGGGCACTGATATTTCCTTTTTTTCTATCTTGGATTTGCATATATTTTTAACCCTTTAACTGTCAAGTTACTTTGATGATTTGGGTACACAAATTGTCAAATTTTTTTGAACCTAAGAACTTCTAACCTCTAACATTTGAAGTCTTCAGTAAAGTGCTGTCATCTATTGAATTGAGCGCACATTAACTTTTCCCGAGAATCAGTCGGGTTTAACAAAGAGATGAAGCCTAAATAAACGTCTCCCGATATATATTCGGGTAAAACAATAATATGCACTAAAAAAATACCTCGAGTATTACTCGAGCATGACATTTTCGAGCACCAGTGCTATGCCCGAGATTATATCGGGCATGACAGTTAAGTACTGAGATTATTATTCCTTGAAAGATGGTTCTGGATGAATGTAGTAAAATTTGCATGACAGTACTAAGCAAAAGTTTACTTTCATGAAAAATTTGAAATAGAGCTATAGTCAATAATCATTGTTATCAGATAGGAGCTAATTTTTACAAAAAAATACGGTATTTTTTTATAAAAATTAACTGTCAAAAAGGTTTTCATAAAGTGTGAACGACCTTCTGTACATTATACTACAAATTGTATGTGTATATATATATATATATATATATATATATATATGCTCACAAACAAACCCCTCAACTGTTTGAAAAAAAGGTACGAAAATGAAATTTTTTTGTAAGTATGAGAGAAATTATTTTAAGATATATGAAGCATTCTTCATAGAATGTAGAGTAAATTTATAAAATGTCTACAAATAAAAAAAAAATAGTATAAACTTTAAAATTTAAAATTAAAAAGAAATTCTTCCATTTTCTTGCTGTATTACACATATTCTACTTAATTGTATTACAATAAAAAATGTACCTTTTCTTGAAACATATTGGGTAAAAAAACTGACCAGTTAAGGGGTTAATGAGCCCAATCGTAATTAAAGATTTATATTTCCTTAACTTAGGATCTTGTACATAAGTATTGTCTTGTACTTAGTAGTAGATTTCAGATAATGCATTTTATTGGATACATAAGGATAAAAAAAAAATATTAAAATAGTATTTATTATCTTATTATTTTCGAAAACATTTTATTACTGTTCCATAAATTCGTTCTCAGATTTATATATCTTTTTTTTTTCAAGAAAAAATTATTTTCAAACTTGTTTGCTTAAATTGTAAGAATTCTAACATTTTCTTGTTGTATTAAGTATTCTGCTTAATTATATTGCAATAAAAAATGTACTTTTTTTTAAAATATTTTGGGCAAAAAAATTCACCAGTTAAAGGGGTTAATGAACACAATTGTAAGATAAGATTTATATTTTCTTTAATTTAGGATCTTGTACATACTGCTTTTAGATAATGCATTTTATTCGATATATAAGTATAAACAAAATATTTAAAATAGTATTTATTGTCTTATTATTTTCGAAAACATTTTATGACTGTTTCAAAAATTCGTTTGCAGATTTATATCTCTTTTTTTTAAAGAAAAACTATTTTCAATCTTGCTTGTTTAAATTGTGAGAAAAATACCATTGAAGCACAGAAAACATTTACCCGTCTCTTATTGTTTTTCACACACATGTACGTGCTATGATCAAAGGAACATAATAGTCTGGACTGGTGAAAGTAATGGGAAATTTAATAGCACAAATTTATTGTGAACGAATTCAAAGGACTTTATAGAAGAGAATTCAGTAAAAAGTGGGTAAAAATACATGACAGTAAATTTTTAAAATTATACTGTCACAGGGAATTTTACAGTAGATGTATGCGTAACAAGTTTATAACTGCGTTTTTTATGTGTTTGTAAAATAATTATTATGTTGAGCTAACTTGTGATTTTCCGCATAACGAAAAAAATCAGTAATAGTGGCATAAAAGATTGCCACACAGAAAATGAGAGATGTCAAACCACAAAAAAATCTCATTCTCCATGTATATATATATCATAATATTTAGATATGTATCTTATAATAATTAGAAATCATAATAGGTCTCCAGTTTATTTCAAATAATTTTTGTATCTACATTTGTTGTGTCTGGTGAATTCCAATTTCTTCCTTCTTTAGCACTGTAGGTTCTAGTATTTCTTCACTTTTATTTTATTATACTATATATATATATATATAAATCAGAAAGAAAAAAAATAATGATTTTGTATTAATCCTACAAATCAGCAATAAGGAAATTTCTAAAAATTAGAACTGGGAACATGATTTATATTAAAGGAATGAGAAAAGTCAATGATCATTTATGTTCTCTAAAGCTGTTGCAGACTTAGGGCTTTGATGTAGGGTTAAGCATGCTTCGTGGGATTTTAGCCTTCCCCTTGTTTTAGAAAACTTATGCATAATAGTAAGAACAAATAATAAATGAGCAAAAAAAGCACAATATTTTACACATAGATTAAGCCGGAATGTTACACTTGTATTCGAACAGTACACTAATAGATAAAATGACAAATTTAAATATAAATTAAATAAATCTTAACAGTAGAATGTAGAAATCAATTAAAAGTGATAGAAAAATCGATTTTGCATTATCTCTACTCATCGGGTAACAAAATTTAAGCCATTCTCACCCGAAAACATGAATGTAAGACAATGATAAGTATACAGGAATAGCTCCAAATAATCTTTAAAACATTTCTTAAGTGTTCAGCATTAATATCTTCGTGAACTATTTCATATCTTCCATTTTTACCAGCAGTGGTCAAACATGGATGACTTCATAATCTTGACTTTAATCTTTTCCAAGCGATGCGTGTCTCAAAACACCAGCAAACGAAAAAGGAAAAAGTGGAAAAAGTGCTGGCAATCAGAATTCGTTTCGAACAGATTTCGTTTCCCCAATAACCGATAATAGAAGGGAACCGTTTTGTGACGGTTTGGTTGGCATGGCCCGTTTACGGTCGGACCCGTCCTTTTCTCTCTCATCCAGATTTGTCGCTTGGCCGAACCCTCCTTGCACGCGAAACAGGCGTCAGGAGCGGGGTAATTTACGATATTCGTAAATTCTGGCCAAAAACTGGAGGAATTCACAACGTGGGAAAAATATTGCGATCAAAATTCTTCCTTTTTTTCTGTTTCTTTTATGTTACTGTTCTGCTATGCATTCTGTTCTCACGTCCTATTTCCTAGAACGGTTTTCAGTACGAAACCAAGCGTAATGAAATGATAGAACATTTTTTTTCTTTCTTTTCGGTTTAGTATTTTAAGATCTGCAGATAAAATAACGTTGAATGTTTTTGATTTTTGGTCGCTGTGGTGTGATTATTTTGGATTAGTTTAAGGGAAATAGATTTGTATTAATGTGTCGGATGAAAACGTCACAAACTTTTGGGGCTTAATTATGAGTTTTGAAATTGACATATTTCGACTTTTCTGTCACACATTTCAATTCAGTTTTCTCACGAGTGACTTAAAGTCCTTTTTTATCATGTCGGAAATGTGCATATGTCAATTTAAATGTTTAATTCGGGTATATAACTCAATCTTACTTTTAAAATAACTTAAAATTGAGTTTGATCGTAAATATTTTATGTCGATTTTTGAAAGGTCTAAGGCTTTTAAATACATTCAATGAAAACACAATGAAAAGTGGAAAATATATAAAGAAGATCAGTTGCTCAACCATTGCAATTATAAATGTTTTTCCATCCAGAATCATTTATTTATGTTTGTAAATAAAATTTTAAAAAAAAACATGTTTGATGGATTTTTATGGCATAAAATGTGAAATATTTTTGTTTATGGTACATCTTCTTAATATTCCAGGAATAGGTTAAGCAAGAATTAATTTTTTAAGTTTCACATGAATTTTTCTTTCAGTCTTCTAGATTTTTGTTTATTATTTCTTTTATTATCCGTATGTATCCATTACGATTTTAAAATGTTTGGTAAAAATTTCTCTATAAAAATTTGAAAAGCAGTACTTAGATGCCACTGCAAAAAATTTTGTAATGTATAAAATTGGTATTTATTTAAACTTCAAGATAATAATGCTAGTAAATAACAGAACTATTAAAAAAACACTTACTTTTGACCAATTAATTTTTAACTTAATAGTAATGCAGAAATAAAGCAATATTTCCTAATAAAATTTTAAAAAAATGTATTTGAACAATTATTTTGGCTAATGTATTTGTGTGTGTTTTTTCTTTTATTTTTTTTCCATTTCTTCTTTCTATCTAACTCAGTAAAACAGTGAAAAAAAATGTGTATAACTAATTTGAAATGGAGACATTTTTTTTCTAATCAGACATAAAATTTTAATGAAACATTTACAATTAAGTAGTTAAATGCGGTTAATGAATATACTCATCATGGAAAAGTTGAAGAATTTGTGTCGTAAGGAATATACTCGCCATGCGAAAAATGACTGACCATTGGCTATTTAAAACGTAATCTTTAGGAGAAACAAAACATATTCTCTAACTTCAAGATATTTAGAATATTTTGAGCCCAGGCCGGAGTAAAATAAATAAAAAAAAAAATGAAAAATTTAAGGCTGTCTTCGACTAATGTTAAAGAATAGGATCCAAATTCGGAATATTTTTACAGATGTAAAAGTACTCAAACATTAATATTACATTCTGGCTTCGCTATCCAGTAGAGAATCACTTTTTTTTTATCATGCTACTCATTTTTATCCGAGTTGTGCGGCCCAATTTTTTTCTTTTATGAAATATGTTTCGCATTTTTTTCTCTTTTGCCGTAGTGCTAAATCAGCTATCCCTTTGCATGATTAAAGGCAAAACTAATTAGTTATTAAATATTTTGAAATTTTAAAAACACTATATTATAAACAAATTCATGAGTTACAATGTCACATTTAAAAATTGAGGCAATTTTTTTTTTTTTTTTTTTTTGAAAATGTGCTCTGCGTTAAGTTCCCGCTCTGGTACATATGGCGAAAACAGCCTTAAGATAAACTCATATGTCTACGTATGCACCTGCTGAAATAACGTGTAAGTTCCTATAACTGATCTGTTTATGTGCGATGATAATGTTTTTTAGATGTTACCCCTTTAAAGGGGGAAAAGCAAAAAGTCGGGAAGTTAATTTTTAGGGATATTTTTTTTAAATTTCTTATGTTTATACGCTTTAAATTTTCCTGCGTTTTTCGAGTAATAAGTATTTGTGTGTAATATAAACTAACCAACTATATATTACACATAAATTACCAAACAAATAAGCCAATGTAAACCAAATAAATAAGTACTAGTAATAAAATTACCAATTTTATAAAATAAACCCATCTTTTTGATCCGATGTTTTAATAGTGGCACTTACTCTGTGATTAATGAGTATACTCGTCATCAGAGGCACACACAAGGGGGGGTGTCCTATGGGTCCGGACACCTCTCATAGCCCTTGACTTTTTTTTTTTCCTATTGGTTATAATCCTATGTGTATACTATGTAAAATTTAATTCTGTATTTGTTATTAATAATTCATTTTATTAATTAATGCTAATTATTTATTGAATAATTAATTTTGTATTGTTTTTGTTCCCGAAAATCGACAAAATCAGAAGAATATGCTGGGCGTATTGGAGCATGATACCAAAATGGTGGACTTTCAACCCTGGACCACCTCCCTCGTCCTTGAAAACTTTTTAGTGCGCTACTTCTCGTTATTATTCGATTTCCGTGACACACATAGTAGCACACTTTCAATTGGGGGAACCCCTGTTAAATGGTTAATAGAAATGCTGAATTCGCTAAATTTTTATGTCTAAAGTTTAAAAAAATTGTTGAGTTTGTTAAAAGATTATGCTCGCAAATACACAAATAATGGAAAAATGCTTCCCTTACTTAGGAGTGTATACATAGTTTCTCCTGTTTTAATTTTTTTTTATAACTCGAAACTCTTGTTTTAACATTCTTTTAGTAACTTTAATTTTATAAGTCTATGCATTAATGCATCATTATAAGTTGAAAAATATATTTAAGACAATATATTTCCCCCCTAAATCTTTAGGTACTCGCAATGTAGCACATTTGCATTCAAAATGTCAGCAGCCCTTTACTAGGTGTGATTTCTCTTCAAAACGCGCCTATTACTTTGTTGAATTAAGGTTTCCGACTACGTTCCGAACCGTGATTTTGCAAAAGAGTATAATTGGATAATATTTATGATATTTAGTGTCCCTTAGATTAGAAAAAATGTATATTAAATTGTTTTAAGAATAGTATTACAATAAAAAATTATTTAGTGTACAATATTTTGACAAAAAATGAACATAGAATGACCCATTTTCAAAATATTCTCCTTTTGTGAAAAATGCTTCCATTGTAATAATATTTTGCCTGTATATAGCTCAGACCTCTATACAGAGGCTCAGCTAGAATATTTGAAATATATAACTTAGAAGTGGGGTTATCCATGTTTTACGACAACAGAGTAGAGAAATTTTAAGAAAAAAAACCCGATAATTATTTCAAATGGTTGTAACTGTGAAAATATGGTGGAATTTTCAAAAATCATAGTTGAGACTGTACAAAGGTCTGAGCTATATACAGGCAAAATATTATTATAATAGAAGCATTTTTCACAAAAGGAGAACATTTTGAAGAAAGGTTATTCTAAGTTAATTTTTTGCCGAAATATTGTACTTAAATATTTTTTTTTTTGCCATAATATCCTTAAAACAATTTTATACATGTATTCTAATCTAAGTGACACTAAATATTATGAAAATTATCCATTTATGCACCTTTTTAAAATCACTTTTTTAAACGTAGCCGGATACATTAAGCATAAATTAAATATAAATATTTTATATTTGTAAAAGCTTTAGCATGTCTCATATTCATATCTGAATATTCTTTTTATTAAATCAACAACAAAAACAAAAAAAAAAAACAAAAAAAAAACCATCACAATTCTTGCTGTATGATGAATATTTCTGTTCACTTATATATAAACATATCAAATATAAACCATTCTACTAAGTTAATTTATTTCAACAAAAATTAAATATTGATTTTGAAGTATCAAAACTTCTTTTTATACCACATAATGAAATAATTCAGAAAGAAAAATCTCCCATTATATATAAAAGTCTAATGGAACAAATTATGACTGTAAATGATAGAAAAAACATCAGATATACGAGTACTTTTGTCCATTATCTTCCAATAGAATAAAGTATCATTATCTTTAATGTACTATAATAACTTTAAAGTACTGTAACAGAATACTTCATATATATTGCATAAAGTAGTGAGTACTTTATTACAGTCCCTGTATTTATTGAATCGTTATTACTTCGAAATAATTTTGAAAGAAAGCAGTAGATCCTTATCATTTCCTACGTTAAATCGATTTTAACGCCTTGTTTTATTTCGGTAAATTTATTTAATTTTTTATGATGGAATATTGAAGTTAAAATTATTTGAAAACAGGTTTTTTTAAAAACCATTTCAAAATGTGATTTATTTTCTTTTGATAAAGGTATCGCTTAAGCTTTTAATTATATATAAGTGTTATTTTCATTTTAAAATTAAGAACTTAAGAAAAAAAGGATTAAATAAAGTGATTTTTTTCTATTTATCATCTGTTCAGTCATTTTCATCAAAGTAATGTAAACTATTTTGTAACGAAGAGTGATTTTGTAATATAAGTTTCACAGTTTTCTTTTCAACTGCCACACCAGCCTGGCCGAAATATTCTAGTGGTCAGATGTTTAAAGAATGGGTTCTTTATTAGTGAATGGATTTTTTTTTTGCTTAGTATGTTAGGAATTTGATTTCGTGTATTGTTGTTGTTGTCGTGTCCATCCTTTCCGAAGGGAAGGGATGAAAGTTGCCAAAGCCTGAAACAAGTTAGACTTCTACACGTATGATGGCCACACCATCTATCTCCACCTCCATAATTTAGGCATGGAACTGGAGGGGAGGAAAATCTTCTCCAGCTCTCTGCACCCATGGTTTCTGCAGCGACCACACACAAGACTTTCGAACCCACTGATTTAACCAGCACGTACTCCGTGTGTACTCGAAGGTATCTGGTGACATCGAACCCAGGCCCTCTGGTCTGGAGTCCGATGTTCTAACCACTAGGCTACCCATGACCCATTTCGTGAGTTATAGAGTGTTATTGGATCCCATGAAAAGTATTGTTGTGAAAAAAAAATAGGAGAGAGAAAAATATTGTGCCTCATTTGTAATACATTTTCCTTAAAATAAGAAAAATATATATTTTTAATTTTGGTTTTTCATGTCTAATCTTAGATTCTTCTATATGAACTTCTTGCGTTAATGTATTGTAACGCTCGTCGAACCAGCCTAATATATATATTTTTTATTATATAAAGCATCACTTTTTTTCATTTAAAATCTTACCATGAGTTTTCCTAAGTACTGTATTAAATTCGAAGGGTAGACTGGTAAATGTGGTGGAGTAAAGCCTAATAGAAAAAAAAAAGTAGAGTCCATTATCTACTCTGAGGGATATTTGTCTCATAACAAAAATATTTTTAGAACTGGCATCGGATTAATCTTTCAAGTTTAAGTATTTCGTATATGATTTGTCTATTAATTTAGCTTCAATTTTAAATCTAAGATTGAAGTAACTATAAATTATTATTTTACGTATGAATTTCCTTTACAATGTAAAATTGATTGTTACAGTATAAAATTAAAAAAACAAAAAAATATAAACAATCATCATTATGAAAAGTAATTTCATACTGTTCTCATATTTTTATAACGTTATTTATTATAAGGCAGCCCGACTAGTGGCGTAATTAAAAACCTACCTCGTAAAGCGAATAAAGCGCTGTTAGTGCTGTGAGGAAGACATTTGTAAGTGGAATGCCAAATAGTTGTCTATCTTGCCCTCGTCATTCGAACGAGTCTCAAATTTGTATAGTATTTCCCTAATAGCTTTCGTTAACTTCAAAGTTCGAAGTTAATAATCAATCAATTTATTACAAGTAATTTCTAGGAACTTATTTAACCACATTATAGGTGGCTTGACTTTACTTGGTGAATGATTAAAAAAGGTTTCATGGCGAGTTACCGTAGTCTGGAATCTAAGGTAAAGATAAAGCGTTGTACGCCTCATTTGATAATATATTAAAATAATATGAATTCATCTTTGAAATTTAATCATGCAGTATAACTATAATGTTACCTCAAATCTAAGCTTTATAAAATGTTAAGTGAGGGAGAGATTGTTCATTAACATCACACTGTAGAGCAACACATGGGCTATTAGTGACGGACCTTATAATTTTAATCCTCGGTCAAGTGACAAGGATTACACCAGGGATGGCGAATCATTGGTACGCGATGCCATTGATGGCACGCGACACACTATTTTGGGCACGCATCGATCAAAATGGTTTGTATTTTAGTTTAGAAACTATATTATTACAAGGAACCCTCCAAACTTGAAAAACTATTTCAAAGATTAAGATGTACATGATAAACCAGACAAGGAAATAGCTGTTGAAGAACTTATACCACTAATTGATTCTTCAATGAAGGAATTTTCAGCGAAATTTTCTCAGTTCAAAGAATTATCAGAAACGTTCAAGTTTATTATGTACCCAGATGAGACATCATTTTATAAACTGAGCTTGTGTGTGTGTCCCAATTTGATTGGTTCGAAATTGAAGAAGTTTTGAAATGCAACTTAGTGATTTCTAGTCAACTTCAATATGGATTCAAAAAACAAGAAAACAAGGAAAAAGTTGAATCGATTGAAACAGAAAGATTAACAAGCAATATAAGTAAAAATGCCAATAACGAAATTTTGGAAACATTAAATTTGATTCCAGATATATTTAACCATTTGAAGAAGCAAGCTCATGCTATTTTAACCATATTTTCATCGACCTATGGCTACGAGTCCTTATTTTTAGAGATGAATAACATTAAAGACTCGTTTAGAAACTATTTGGAAGATGACGCCAATTCAGCATGCATTCTGCTAAAAGTAACATTTAACAATCCTAATATAAGTTATTTGTCATCTACATATATATAATGCAACAACAGAAGTCACATTAACGGTACTTAAATTTAATTACACCAATATATAACTCAAACATTTACTATTATAAAGGGAAAAATGCATTTTTTCGTAGTAAATAAAGAGTTTTGTGTTGTTAGTATTTTGCTTTATTATTTTCCCAATAATCACAATTCAAAATAATTTGACGGCACGTCAATACCTTATTAAGCATTTCTTTAGAAAAAATGGTACGTTGATCCATAAAGGTTCGCATCCCTGGACTACACCTTAGCTGGCACCTTCCCCTCTAAAAGTTATCACACTAAGCCAACTGGTATAAAATGTTAAAACGCCATCTTACTTTTTGGCCAACTATAAGCAAAAGACTACAGAAACTACCTCTATTGGAGCCCAAACTTCACAATTGATGATAAATATTTCTCTGCATGCTTTGTTTCGCAGAAGGAAGTTAATTTTTTTTTCTGCTATTTCATTAACCTAAACGAAGCAATTGAATAAGTCATTAATTAGTCTTAGCTTTGAGATCCAATTTCATGCAGCGAAATGCATCTTATAAAAACCGCAAAGGTAGAAAAAAAGAATCAAATTAATTTTGTTCCATTCAACACATTAACGTGATCCCTAAATAACCTTCTAACGTAATTCCCTAAATATTATCTGAGAAATATTGGAATAAGCAACAGCTGCAAAGACCTGAAAAATTATTATTAATTAGAAACTGTGCCACTGCATAAATTAGATTAGTTAATTCAGTAGACCTTAATTCTTGCTGAGATAATTAGTTTTCGTTATATTTTATTTAAATATGGGGCTCTTTTCAGAGGATATAAATATTCAGGAAACATAGCAGCTACTGATTTTTAAATTGCGATATAAATATATAGATAGACGTATCCTAATAATTTGTTGTCGTGTAGTAGAGGACAGAGTTTCTCTTATAAAAGGCATCAGTATTAATACATTGGAAGATATTATGTCAAAAAGAATAATTTCATCCACAGATATTTTAATTTAATAATACAAATAAAAATATTCAGTATTGGATATAGTAGTGTAGAAATACAGAAAAATAAGCCCGAGTTTTATTCTCTGTGTCGTAGCTAAAAAACGTGGTTATTTTACCTCGTTTAAAACTACATAACACTTAAATTTCATCTTCATCTTTAGATCGTAGTTTAAATATGAGAGATTAGATGTCAATACTTATTTTTGAAATTGTAATAAATAGTCACTCAATAAATAATATAATAGGCAAGATAATTCATAGAAATCTCAATATTACATAATGGTAATAAAAGGCAAATTGAATGATTTATGAATTGTTTATTAGCGTCGCATTACGATGCCGCATGAAAGCTGTTAGCGGCGAACCTTGTTTTTTCAATCCAAGGTCAAAAGTGAAAACTAATTCAAAAGTGCAGTTCTTTATTCTCAATATACAAAATGTCCAAAATAATTTCAGTAAATTTCACCAAGCCCAAATAAATTATGAAACATTGTTCACCAAATATAATCGCTAGACATACGAATTAAAACGCTATTTTTTTGCACAAACTCTTTTCCATCAGCAGTATGGATTTCCATTACATTTAATAAGAGAAGATAACTTAGAGCATTCCGCATAAAACATAATAAATGCAAGATTCTCTGGAGAAACATTTGTCATCTCGAGGACTTTAAATTTTACGCTGGCATATAAAAAGAATTACTTCTCTCCGACATCGTTATATTTAAAAGAAACAAAATAGCAAATAAACAAAAATAAAAGAAGATCTCTAATCTAAACAATAGTACTTTTTTGTAGCAAGTATTCTTTTAATGAAATCATCAACTGTCAAATGGAATTTTACTTATTTTGAAACCTCTTCTTTATGTATATATAAATACTTGTATATATATATATACTAACCACCTGACCTGCTCATGCTCCTCAGGGCCCAAGGTCGCGTATACGGAGTTGGGCACAGCTGGCCTTGGCCCTCATGGGCTGTCGCGCCACTGAGTTAAGTTATATATACATACGTGTGTGTGTGTCGGCATGCGTGCGTGTGTGTGTGCATAATATGCGTGTATTGATTGTTTTTTAACGTGACATATCAAAGCTGCACATGTGCTACTGACAAAGAACCTTGATCAGGGAAAACGGTTACTTATCCTTCACCAATCTTCCACACCGTACTAATATGAGAGCTTTCAGTCTTGACTAATTTAACACACAATAGTCCCTCTACACCGCGGATCCTTTGAGGTTCCCAAGACGAAAAAACATTTGTCACAAGTTTATGACTATAAAAACTTGCCGACCCCAACAGCATTTTCACACGCCTATATCTTCTTTCAAGGATAGCAACACAAATTTGTACAATTTGCAATATAAAAAGTTGGATGCACTCCTTGTCATCCCGAAACTGAATAAGAAGGAAGAAAAAAAAACTTTAAGTAGAAAAATCATGTAAAAGCTCATGAAAACCTTACTGCATAAGCTCTTAGATCTGTGAATTTACACACATGTATCAATTTAAAATGACTTATTTAAAAATTATACATCTATCATTATAAAATTTACCTATTTAACATTTTTTTATTCATAAGTTATACATAATATGTCGTATAAGTACATATTATGACATATATGTGTATGTTATATATAAGTTATACATATATATGTCGCAGGAAAAGGATGATATTTAAATCTCATCAAATCCCTAAGGGGATTACTTGACGGTAGATGTTAAAATAACGTCTCTTCAAGGTCATTTCCCTGATAAAAGTAAGGGATTTGAACGAATCCCTGAGCTGTTTCAGTGAAATGATGAAATAATATTTTCAAGAGTTTAAAAGTGTTTATTTAACAAATAGAGGGTGCATTATTAAACGTAGAAGTAAGTAATACAACAATAGTCAATGAAATACAATTTATTTATTCGAAATAATTAACAAATAATTAGAAAATTAAGCTGGTATATTTTGACGTATATTATCTTTCCTCTCCGTTGCTTAGGCACTGAAATATCAAACCCTATGTTAATCCTATGGTGCCATTTTTGTAAAGATATTGGGTTGATATTTAAAGGATCGATAGTACTACCTGTATGGTTAGGAAGTACAAGAACTTGACCCCCAAAGTGTGTCCCCCACCCATATAGCATTTTGCCAATGCAATAAATGACTAGTTCATTTCATCATTTCACTGAAACAATTCAGGCATTTGATGAAATCACTTACTTTCATCGGGAAAATGACCTTGAAGAGACGTAATTTCAACATTTCCGGTCAATTGATCATCTCCCTTAAGGATTTGATGGAATTCCTAATTTCTCCATTTCCCTGCGACATATATTCAGCATTAGTATTAAAATCATATGCATGTTCTAATCATTAGTTGAAATAAAATTTTGCACACACACGCATTGTTTCAAGAAACAAAAATTATAAAATCTGGAAATAATATTCGATACTCCTATGTACTCCTTAGTACTAAATATATTTAAACTCAGTTTTATCGAAACATGTAAATCATTTGTCCTGTCTTAAAAGTATACCACAATCGCTATACTTAAATCGAATGAAAAGTTTCATCGAATATATTGATAGATGAATTTTTTTCAAAATATTTTTACAGTGCTTAAGGTATCTGACTACGTTCGGAACCTTAAGTTTAAAAAAGCACTTAAATAGATAATTTTTATGATATTTAGTGTCACTTAGATAAGAATATACGTATAAAATAGTTTTAAGGACATTGTGACGAAAACAAATAATTTAAATACAATATTTTGGCAAAAAATTAACTTAGAATAACCTTTTTTCAAAAAGTTCTCCTTTTATATAAAAAAATGCTTCTATAATAATAATATTTTGATTATATGAAATAAAGACTTCTCCATAGAGTCTGAACTAGGATTTTTGAGAAATTCACATTATTTTCAGAGTTACTACCAATTGAATTAATTATCGGCGTTTTTTCCTTAAAATTTGTCTAATCTGTTGCAGTAAAATATGGATAAATCTATTTCTAAGTAATATATTTCAAAAATTTTAGGTCAGCCTCTGTACAGAGGTCTGGGATATATACAGGCCATATATTATTATAATAGAAGTATTTTTCATAAAAGGAGAATATTTTGAAAATTGGTCATTCTATGTTCCTTTTTGGTCAAAATATTGTACTTAAATAATTTTTTATTTTAATAATATTCTGAAAACAATTTTATCTATGTTTTCTAATGTAAGTGACACTGAATATCATAAATATTATCCATTTATAAGCTTTCGCAAATCACGGTTCTGAACGTAGTCGGATACCTTAAAATTTTATCAGAAAGTATCTTATTATTTTTTTTTAAAAAATTTAGAATTGAACCTCTACATATTTTTATATAGGATTCCTTTAACAATTTCTGCACTTTTAAGAGAAGATATTTGTGAAACTCATCAGTTATCCAGAAACATTTAACAATCGAATTAATCAGCCTCTACTTAAAAGTTGTTTTTTCTGAGCCTTTCTTTAAAAAGAAAATCATGCAAGTAGCATACGAAACGGTAGTTTGGTACATATGTTTATTTTATGCTTTTTACATTGATTAATTTTTTATACTACTACACTGAGGCTCTCTAAAGAGCCTAAATTATGTTAAAAATGCCGTAATCACTCTAACTTTACACTTCTACTTTTCTTTTACAATGAGAGTGCACACGTTTATCTTCATTGTCATAGTTTGTAACACTCTACATCCCCAAGAATAGCATCTTGAATTAGATATCAAATCTACAAACAAAATTTGAGCACAGTGCACCCTAGCATCTAGAACCATCACTGGAAGCTTGCCAATTTCACTTCAAGATTTGTCTGAAGTAAAGATTACATTTTGGATAAGAGTTTTGGCGTCTCTTTTGAAATTATGCAATCAGTTTTGTTTGTGCTTAATTCTCATTAATTTCACTGCTCTAATTTTTTTCAACTAAGTAGATCCGCACATTTGATGTTTACATTCAAAATTGTCCCGCTTCTTTTTCGTGAATGGATGAATTGATCGGAATCGCATACCCTTGTTCAAAAGTTCAGGGGTTTTGAATGAGAGGGATTATATTAAGTATATAAATAGAGTCTTTGTGTTAAATATAATTTATATATATGTATATAATCATTTTTATAATTGGAGCGATTCATTTAGAAAATTATTTAAGGTATCCGACTACGTTCGGAACCATGATTTTAAGAAAGTGCATAAATGTACAATTTTCATGATATTTAGTGTCATTTAGATTAGAATACATGTATAAAATTGTTTTAAGGACATTATGACAAAAAAAATTATTTAAATACAATATTTTGGCAAAAAAATAACTTAGATTAACCTTTTTTCCAAATGTTCTCCTTTTGTAAGAAATGCTTCTATTGTATTAATATTTTGCTTGTATATAGCTCAGATCTCTATTCAAAGGCTCAACTATGAGTTTTGAAAAATTCACATTATTTTCAGAGTTACAACCATTTGAAATAATTATCGGCGTATTTTCTTAAAATTTCTCCCTTTTGTTTTCGTAAAACATGGATAAACCGACTTCCAAGTTATATATTTCAAAAATTCTAGTTGAGCCTCTGTACAGAGATCTGAGCTATAGACAGGCAAAATATTAATACAATAGAAGCATTTTTTACTAAAAGAGAACATTTGGAAAAAAGGATATTCTAAGTTAATTTTTTTCAAAATAGTGTACTTAAATAATTTTTTATTGTAATAATATTCTTAGCCCAATTTTATATACATTGTCTAATCTAAGTCATGCTAAATATCATAAATATTATCCATTTACACGCTTTTGCAAAATCACGGTTCCGAACGTAGTCGGGTACCTTAAATGAAATAATATTAATATATGAACGATTATTTTTTATAAAAATTGTGAATAGATAAAAATAAAGCTAAATTTAATTAAAAGAAACATTATGACTTCCAATTCAGAACAGGGTTCGGCAACCTTCTAGTTGTGGCATGCCAAACCTATCTACCAATATGATTCAGCGTGCCACACAATAACACATTTTTTAAATAATTTGGTATCCATGTAAAATAAGAGAATAGAGATCAATAATATAGATTTACAATTTCATTATATATTAATTTTGCATCATTTAAAGGTATTTCTTAACATAACAATAGACAGCATAGAATAAAACTATTTCTTCAACCAAAACTTAGAGAATCCAAATTGTACGCACGCGTATATTATATATCTTTAAACATATTTATTAAAATAAAAATGAGTGAGTGATTTTTGGTTTTATTAGCGCAAGAGCCGATTTCGGCTGAAATGCGCCAGGCATTTGTTTTAATTTCCATAAGATTTTTAAAAAACAGTTAAAAGTTTAAATTAAAAATATATAATTTTATATTTAAGCAAAAAAAAAATTCAATAAAAAAGGTTTTAAAAATTCATGTTTAATTGTTACAATTTATTAAAATGGCAAAAGACGGTGTTAGTCGAAAATCAAGATCAAAATATCTAAAGAAAATTAAGATCAAAATTAGCATTAAAATATTTAAAGAAATGAGGAGGAAAAGAAGAAACGCGCAATCAAAATGTAAACCATAATATGTTAATAATAAATTAGTAAGTTTTCCAATAAGGAAAAAATGAATCAATAATTGTATACATGTAAATTTTAAAATATTTGTCTGTGGTCTAGACGGGAAAAGAAATAAAGGACGAAGTGTATGACAAGAAGGAGGGTCGAAAATAGAGGAATATCACTAGGGTGACACGGGTTAGTGAAGCCCGTGTTTACCAAAGATAGTAAACTCCTTAGGAAAGGAAAAAGGAAAAGATCACTAGGGCACCTCGGTATTGTATTAAAATAAGAAGTAAACAACGAAAAAAAAAAGAAGTATTTCCCTTCGTTATAGTTAAAAGATAAATAAAATTTTTAATGCAAACCTAGTGTTTTCACCACACTACTTTCCTATCGCAAAACCAGAGATATACTTATTGGCTTTGAATTTGACACTATTCTGAGCGATCAGTTGCTAAAAGTTTCTTTGTGGACCCGAAATATTTTCCATATAAGGAATGATTTTTACTTAGATATGAAGAATTAGAAGAGAAAAGCAGAGTATATGACATTTTCTCTCTGCAAACAATTTAAGATCTCCAGCAATGACATTCAATAATCTACAAAATAGCTGTCAATTTATCTCCAGAGTTATGTTTCAGAATTTTTTCGTAATTCCATTAACGTCCATAATGCTGAAAATATTTGTCAAATTAGGTCCATTACAAATTTATCAAATTCCATCCATGTAAGAATTCATAAATTTGTAGATTGGTGCAGAGTGCCGCTGAGAATTCTACCGCTTGACACGTGTGGCACACGTGCCATAGGTTGGCGACCCCTGATTTAGAAAGTTACTTCAAATAATGCATCTACTAATTCAAATAATATATATATATATTATTTGAATTAGTTGAATTATATAATATTAATTGAATAACCCCACTTATCAGTCCTAAGTCCGAGGTTGCACTTGGATATTTTATAAATTTTTATTTTATAATTTTTTAATTTTGTTTGAAAACGTTGGAATTTTATTTTCTATATTCGCCATTGATATTTTGAAATGGGATTTAATGTTATAGGATTCATATGGTTTCGATTTTTTGATTGATTATTGGGTTGTGTGTGTGTGTGATTGAATTATATATATTTAAATATATATAAATATATATATTTACTTGAATGTGCTTTTTTTAAATCTATGTTAAAGGTAAATATTATTTTATATGAAATGTATTTTCGAATAAACTGTGTAAAATTTTTTAAAATCATACATACATCTTTAAAAATAAGATACGAGATATTTACAGTGGATCATATTTTTTATATATTGTTTATTATAATGAATATACCCGTGCTTCTCAAACAATATATTGAATGCAATAATAATGTACTTTGACGCTAAAGCTGCAAAATGACTATAATTATAAAACATACAGATTATCAAGTTAAGTTTTAAATTTTGTATATAATTTTGTATATGATAAGTCCATGGAAATAGCTAGTAATTATTAATCTTGTTTTTAATTTAGTATTAATAAATTAATTATTAAAAACACTGTGCAGTAATGATACATTTATAACTGTATCAGTATAAATATATATTTTATTTTTTATTATGTCAAAATGTATTTTGTTTTGCTTCCTTTCAGTAAATTAATAACTATTTTAAATCTTTCTTTCTTTTTTTCGACTTTTCGATGCGTTCGTGCCCCTCACGTAGGGTTAGCATGCCCCCCTAGGGTGCGCGTGCCCTACAGTTTGAGAAACGCTGGAGTGTACAGATACACACACACAAGAAATTCGTGTGTAGAAAATTTTATCAACAACATTTTGATTATTAATTTAGCCTTTTCCCCCCCCTAAGTGAACACAGTGCTTCTCAAACTTTCAATATTTGCGACCCAATATTCAATCTTAATTTTCATCACGCCGCCTTCATACAATAACAATGTATTGAATTCAATAACACTATACTTTGACGCTAAAGCTACAACACGACTAAAACCTCTTAAGTGTCACCGGCGTATATAAACATCTCGCTCAACCAAACATTAATTGCCCCGGGCGTATATCTACGTCTTTCCGAAGTATGATTTTTTCTGTGCACTGCTATCCATAAAACTATTCCAAAGGCTTTACAATGCAACAAACCTACCTTGACAGGATTGCAAAGGATTTACTTATTCAGAGAAGGTTTTACTTTCTATTATACGCGTAACTTTTAATCGGCAGTTAAAGAATTAATTATAAACCTCGTACAAATTATCAAGATAAGTGTAAATTTTTGTATGTAATTTTATATATAGCAAATCCATAGGGTCAATGGTAGTTATTAAGCTTGTTCTCAGCTTAGAATTGTTAAATTAATTACAAAATACATTGAGCAGTACTGATACATTTATAAGTGTATTATATCAGTGCAAATGTGCAATTATATTTTATTATGTCAGAATGTACTTACTTGGTTTACTTTCAGTAAATTAATAATTTTTTTAAATAATCTTTTGTTTTGGACTTTTCAATAGGCTCGCGCCCCCCTCGTAGAGCTTTCACGCCCCCTTAGGGAGGCGCGCCCCACAATTTGAGAATCGTTTTCTTATATATTTAATCAATCTATAATAGCCTTTCCTTCAGCAATTTGAAAACACAAAGCCATCTCTCTGACATTTCCTTAAAACTCGCATAAAAACATTCCATCTCCTCGATGTTTTTACTACTGGCAATAGATATCGATTATTCCCTTCACAATGCCGTCATTATTTTAAAACTCATCGCTCCGTCAGTTGAGTCCCCGAGGCATCCTGTTTGTGACTAAAGATGCACCCAGAAGAGACAGGAGCGAGCTAATATTCCAAAGTGATCGATGCCGACTACCCCCAAACCCCTTCAGGCGTTCCTAATACGCGCTGGCCCAAATTTATGGATGGCAGGACATATAAGGGTCAGTAACTCGATAGTCGTCGGTCAGCTACATGAATTGATGACTATCCTCAACGCTCATTACTAGAGCCCCCGTGTTTGGACTATACATCATCGATTAGAACCTTTATTATGTGTAGGGGGTGGAAGAGGAATGATTCAGACGATATTCTGCATCGTTATTGAGCGGTAGGTGTGTATGAAGGTGTTCCTAAATGCTAGCAGGGACGATGTCTTGGGTGTCTGGTCCTTGACAGTTATGCTCCCTGATCGAGGGAGATAATTTGTTAGGGGAACGCCACGGGACGTAGCGAAATATAGATATTAGCTGATATCGAGTAAATGAGGTTGTAAAGGCATCAGAGCTTAAGTCCTACCTCGCTTCTGTATTCAGAAAGGGTAATCCGTCGGTGGTAATGGATTTTGCTGAAGTTTGAAGTGGAAGTGGGTTAGAGGGGACTGATTAGGAGACTAATCAAGAACTGCAAGTCAACTGTCCGTTGGACCTAATTACATTTCCGAGATTTTTATCTCTAAGAATAATTTTTCTAAACATATTCCGATGTTTTAAAATATTTCAAATGTGTTTTTTTCCTTGATACTAAGCTCGCAACAACTTTTGAACTTAAAAAAAAAATGCTATAATAATACAATATATTCGTATTTCCTTAATGTTCAGAAAACAACATCATTTAATATATTGAACAGTGAAAACCCGTTCAAATTTCGTTTAAATTAATTATTTATTTTTCTAATGCAGTGTTTCTCAAACTGTGGGGCGCGCCCCCTAGGGGGGCATGATAACTTTGCGAGGGGAGCGCGAGCATATTGAAAAGCCAAAAACATAAGGAAATTTTTTTAAAAAAATATTAATTAACTCAAAGTAAACAAACAAATTACATTCTGACACAATAAAAAATAAAATACACATTTACACTGATATAAAATATTTAAGTATCAGTATACTGCATCATATGTTTTATAATTAATTTATAGCAATACTAAGTTAAGAACAAGCCCATGGGCTTGTCTTATATTAAATTATATGCAAAAATGAGAGAGAACGCTTATTTTGTTAATTTGTGCAATTTATAATTAATCCCTTAAATGCTGATTAAAAATTACGTGATAGTTTCCCAATGCCATCGTTTAACACGGTTGCATTAAAGAGGGATGGGGGGGTGGAAAATGAATAAATAAGCAAATCTTCTGAGATAAGTAAATTCTTCGTGAACATTGTCAAGGTCATTTTATTGCCTTCCAAGGCCTTCGGGATAATTTAAAAGATCACGGTTTACAGAAAACATTGTACTTGGAAAGACGTATATATACGTCTGGAGCAATTAACGCACTGGCTGAGCGAGACGTTTATATACTCCGGTGGCACTTAAGAGGCTAAATTCGTATTATGGGTCTGCGTCAAAGAATAGTATTATTTAATTTAATATATTGTTATTGTATGGATGGGGGGCGATGGAAAGTATGATTGAATATTGGGTTTCAAGTGTTGAAAGTTTGAGAAGCACTGTTCTAATGCGTATTGAAGTGCATTGTTTTCCCATAGATAAATATATTGCACAAATAAATCGTCTCTTGTTGTAATACTATACTAAAATGTACCTTAAAAATCCCTTACCGCAAAATCCGGCGTAAAATGACCAGCGCCGTATAGCGCGCATTCACACTTTCAAGCTGCAATTTTTAATTTTTAGGTATATTCTCCGTATAACGCCCATTCTCCTTTTTTATTTACGAAGAAACTTGAATTGTACGAGCGCAATGCTCTTAAGTTTTGAAACCATTTATTCGAGGTACTATTCCAAGCTTTAGAAGAAAAAAATAACATATTTATAGAACTACAACCCTTTTTCATGAGGAATGTGATTTCTTTTAAATAAACAGTATTTCGATGTTTGTAGAAGTCTATTTTTTCTGTGCCCATCTTTTTTTTTTATTTAAAAGCTCTTATTTTTATATCCTGTGTATAACGCGCACTCATAATATTCGATCTTATTTTTTGTATTAAAAGTGTTCACACACACATCACACGCCGGATTTTATTATTGTTGTAAATATACATATATTTCAGAAACTTTAGATTTTCTTTTTTTTAAATTTAATTTATTTTGATTGTAATTTTCAGCAAAATTTATGTGTCCAAAATAATTTTCAATAAAAGTACAGTAAAACAATGATGTAGCATGATTTTTCAAAGGCATTCATTATTAATAACAATATTTCGCAATATTCACTGAAGATGTTGTTAAATGAATTACTAATGATTAAGAAGTGACTTTTGAAAGTACTGAGTTGTGCGACACTTTGTCATTTATGCGGTGACATAGTGAAAAAGTTTATGAACGTCTTGGCTGTAGAGCTGTCGGTTTCAAACTCAATATTCCTCGAAAAGTCATTTTACCAAATAATGAAAACAAATGCCATTAAACGGTATTGTATTATAAATATTTCCAGTGGTGAAATTTGAAACTAAAATAAATGATGTATTACCTTATATATCAGACTCATTTTATAGTGACTCGGAGTTATAAGTTTCTTACTAATAGTATATTGTACTCTCCTAATGCCAACAATTGGAACAAGCTGACATGTCGAGTTTCTTTCTTCATACATGTTAAAACAAAATTACGAAGTAATGTGGCAAAAGGTCTTTTGATCTCGAATTATTTATTAATCCAGCGCATTATTCCTCATTAGAGTTATCTGTAATCTTAATCATAGAATGTTGGTAATTTCATTGAATATACATTGAATTATATTCATTTGAATTAACATAACTATATTAATAATAAATATATAAATAAATTCAAAATATATACTTTGTATTAGATTTGGACCCATTGCAAACACTTATTGAAGTGAAATTTGAAACAGAATGACGTATTATTGTTTTCATTGTTTTCCATGTATACAAACATAGATAAGTTGCATAATAATAGTAATGTAATGAAAAAAATTAATGTTTAATTTGTTTTATTAGGGAGATGTTTGTTTCTCAACTCTTTCACTATCTGTTCTCTTTCACTATCTATTTCTATTTGAAAGTCGCTCACAATGCGTGTATTTGTGCATCGTAATTGGCGTGTTGCATATTTTATTTCATTAAGTTAGAATTCAATTTATGTTTGATAAATTTCATTTTCGAAAAAGAAAAAAAAATGTGCTCAGTAACAGAAGCAACGTGATAAATTAGAAACAGTTATGGGATTTATTTGTTGATAAAACATTAAAATCAAAAATATTATACAAAATAGTCGAATTTTGTAAAGCTGTAATATATATGAATCTCCCGGGCTGTAAAATTATTCAAGGTGGGCCTCATGCGGCAACCAAGCCACAGGTTGGCCACCCTTGATCTAAATCAACACAAATAACGAATCTTGTGATTCTGAGCCCTAGTCTTATAATAAAGATGGCACTTCAACTGGTACTTCAATTTTGTAGTTTCAACATGTGGGATTTTGTAACCCAGTTTGCAATTATCGTTCTTAAAGCTTCATTGCTTAGCTCAAATTTTATTTAACGGTATAATAGTATGAACTCTCTCTCTCTCGTGACTGCACTTCATCATTGCCAGACACACAATTCTAGATTCCTTTCCTTTCTATTACGATTGATGACTTATCATAGTGCCAGCCAGTCACTGTTTTCCTCCATGTCACGGCAATATGAGGACTTGAGAGTCCCGGTACGTTTAATTACACCACTGTACGTTGGTCTTTTGAAGATTATTTCTCGTATCATTTGGTTGGAAGTAATTTACTCAACCAATCTTCATAGAGAAACTTAAAGAACATAATGATTTGATTGAATTTCATGTTAACACCGCTCTCTAAAACAACACGAGGAATATTGGCAATAGGCCTCATAATTTTGAAAGTTTAATTGACAAGGGCAACACCTTAGCTGGCAAGCCACTCTCCTTGCTTCCACACCAGATAAACTCGAATAATTGAGTCGTGGCAGATTAAACTTGTATCAGACCCTCTTCATGGTGAGTCTTTAGTGGCACAAGGTTTTGAACTCACAAGTCGTAGGCCACAATTTCATGACCATGACACGCGGCTACTACAGCCACAGTATAAGCACATATTTGTCTTCACTAATCATAATCGCATGTCTATTCACCTTAATAATAATAAAAAAAACTATTAAGGTATCCGACTACGTTCGGAACCATGATTTTAAAAAAGCGCATAAATGTATAATTTTCATGATATTTAGTGTCACTTAGATTAGAATACATGTATAAAATTGTTTTAAGGACATTATGATAAAAAAAAATTATTTAAATATAATATTTTGGCAAAAAATTAACTTAGAATAACCTTTTTTCCAAATGTTCACCTTTTGTAAAAAATGCATCTATTGTATTAATATTTTGCCTGTGTATAGCTCAGACCTCTGTACAGAGGCTCAACTACGATTTTTGAAAAATTCAAATTATTTTCAGAGTTACAACCATTTGAAATAATTATCAGCATATTTTCTTAAAATTTCTCCCTTCTGTTTTCGTAAGACATGGATAAACCGACTTCTGAGTTATGCATTTCAAAACTTCTAGTTGAGCCTCTGTACAGAGGTCTGAGCTATAGACAGGCAAAATATTAATACAATAGAAGCATTTTTTACAAAAGGAGAATATTTGGAAAGAAGGTTATTCTAAGTTAATTTTTTGCCAAAATATTGTATTTAAAAATTTTTTTTTCTCATAATATCCTTAAAACAATTTTATACATGTATTCTAATCTAAGTGACACTAAATATCATAAATAGTATCCATTTACACGGTTTTGCAAAATCACGGTTCCGAACGTAGTCGGATACCTTAAATGTATTAAAAAGTAACGGGGGAGTATGTAGACAAAATAACATGCGTTTTGGATCTTTATAAGATTGAAATGGTCAAAGTGGTTATGAGTTCATCTTCGGTGATGTTCCAGATTGATTATTTTTTTATTAACATTGCACTTCAAAGAAACACGAGAGCTATTGGCGACGAGCCATGTCAATTTGAACCGTTTAGTTAAGGTATAAATTTGACTCGCCTTTCTTAAAGTATCTGGATCAAGCCGATGTGAAGTCATGAGCTTCGAACGATTTAGCCTACATCAACCAAACCATGGCAATTTGAACCATATGATTATGAGATAAATTTGACACCTAAGCTCTGATGTACCTTTTTCAAAGTTTCTACACCACGCGCCGATGTGAGATTTCGGGGCTTCGACTGTTTTAGCGTACATCGACCCCTCTATCTGGCAGATCTGTGGCAACTGGACTCGAAACTCTTGAAATGACAGAATCTATTCGTAAGCTGCGTCTTCACGCCAAGTTTGTTACAAATAGATATTTTGTGATTTAAGCTAAATAAGGCCACATGGCCGAAATATATCAGTGTATATAAATATAGTGTGTGTGGGGGGGGGTTGTACTTAGAGTAAGATACCATCTATCCAATGTCCATCTCTCCATTATTTGACCATGGTTCGTAATAAGGTGGTCCATTGGGATTGAAGTATAGGAAAAGTTAATGTTTGTTATCTTATGGTCGGCATTGCACAAATGGAAACATGGATTGTAGATTTGTCCCCTCCTTCTCTTGCATACGTCTGTAGTGTTTAATAATAGAACATATAATTCATGTATGTAAAGCACGTAAGGGCATTTGGTCGCAATGTCCTTTCGTGACACCATATGTAAGTTAGAAGAATTCTTTAACATTTTAGATATCTTGCTTTGAGATGGAAACACTAAGTTCAGGATAATTAGAACTATCATCCCTTCTCAGGTTCATAACTACGCTAGAACCAAGGATGCTGAAATTTATTGTACAATGGAAATGTATTAATTATTTAAAATAATTGTACTTGTGAGACTTATCTCTCCAAGTTAAATTTCTACGTGCTATTTGTTTTGAGATTAATCCCATACTGGCAAATATATCAAAGTGGAGTTTCTAGTATCTAGCTGATAAAAAATTCCGTTTTTACAAACTTTTTTTTTAATTTAGAATGTCAGATAAAAAAAAAATAGGTAAATGTTGAAAAAGCTTCAAGAAGATAAAAAACATGGGACAAAAAAACGAGACAACAGTGGAAAAGACACTTTATCAAATTAAAGCAAAAAAAGAAGAGAGAGATCTTTTTGATGTAAACACTCGGATATTTACTCTTCTCTCAATGTAAATATTGTAAAAGAAAATAATGATTTGCTTCTGTCTTGTTACCGAGCTTCTCCCCCTTCAAAAAAATAAGAACACATTTAAAGAAAAAAACTAAATAAATATCCTTAAAGTCTCTCTCGGATTGTTTTGTGTATATTGTTCATAAAAAAAATATTGAAAATTAAGTCTTTAATAATGTTTTTTTCTTAAAAAAAAATTGTGACTATATAAATATGAACTTTATAATATATTAGATGTTATAACAACGGTAATAATTAACAGGAGCATTAAGGTATCCGACAACGTTCGGAACCGTGATTTTAAAAAAACGCATAAATGGATAATATTTTCATAATATTTAGTGTCACTTAGATTATAATATATGTATAAAATTGTTTTAAGGACATTTTGACAAAAAAAATATTTAAGTACAATACTTTGGAAAAAATTAACTTAGAATAACCTTTTTTTTCAAAATGTTCTCCTTTTGTGAAAAATGCTTCTATTATAATATGTTGCCTGTATATAGCTCAGACTTCTGTACAGAGGCTGAACTATGAGTTTTGAAAAATTCACATTTTCAGAGTTACCACCAATTGAAATAATTATCGGCGTTTTTTTCTTAAATTTTCTCCCCTCTGTTGTCGTAAAACATGGATAAACCCACTTCTACGTTATATATTTAAAACATTCTAGTTGAGCCTCTGTACAGAGGTCTGAGCTATACACAGGCAAAATATTATTATAATAGAATCATTTTTCACAAAAGGAGAACATTTTGAAAATGGGTCATTTCATGTTCCTTTTTTTTGTTAAAATATTGTACTTAAATAATTTTTTTATTGTAATACTATTCTTAAAACAATTTTATGTACATTTTCTAATCCAAGTGACACTAAATATCATAAATATTATCCATTTATACGCTTTGCAAAATTACGGTTTCGAACGTAGTCGGATACCTTAACATTAGATTGGACATTTTTTAAGCATTTATAACTTGTCTGTATGAATTAATGTTAATACTTTTGTTCAATCCCTAATTATTTGATGGTAAAATATTTCATTATAATAAATAGAATTTGTTAAATGGTCGTTTTTTGGATAAAAGAAATCATCACTAAACGTTTATGTTAACTTAATAGAGAAGAACATTCAAACCATATTTTATACAAGTCATTTTTAAAGCCACGTTACACGTATAAGAATAATAAATATTGATTAACCTCCAGATACTCCTTATAGAAGGACAGTTGGAGCTTTTAAAACAAGCGATCGACAAAACTGATGAATTCTAGCCTTAGAACAGAATTCTATCCCCATATCTACACCCCCTCCCTTCTTCTTGACTTTCGTTAATCAAGATTATAAAACCTCAAACGATTGAAATTCCGGTGTCAGAAATTTCTCTCATTTTATCCACCCCTACGACTTCGAAAGCTCTTTTGCCAAATCGTGACAGGGGGTGGCAAGAAAAAAAATTAGTTTCTTCATCCCCCATCCTTCCTCCCCAACACTTCTCTAATAGAGCAATGAACAAGAGACTCGTGAACGGGAGACGCAAACGACTTTTTATTTTTAATTTTTTTTAACTTTCGGTGGTGGCATCACTAATGACTCTTTCCGATGACAGCTTTATTAGTGACGTTGGGTATCTGATAAAATTCTTGGATTTTTTTAATTCTTTTTTTTTTCGGAGAGAGGGTGAGTTAAATTTATCGATTAGATATCCACGCGTAATTACGTACTATGTACTGTCCTGCAATTTGCCTGGCACTAAATGCATTTTATATCTAAATCGTGATTTAAAAAAAAAAAAAAAAATAAAGAGATCGGATGGTAGGGCAACGACAAAAAAGTTATAAATGTGAGCATTAGTGAAATTTCTCAACTCTTAATCGTTTCAAAGTTTTAAAAAAAAATTCTCCCCATTTGCCCCTTCTAGACTTTCAGATCTTTTACAGTAATAATTCTAAAGTTAACATGATACGTTTGACTTAGAACAACTGGTCTCTATTGGCGTTTAAATTATTCTTATTTCATGATGCATTTTTTTAAAAATTCAGTTTTTCTTCTTTTTCTTTTAAAAAAATTCTTAAAAACATTTTTTTCTTTGTGCTTACTTTAATTATTCCATGGCATTTTCAAGAAGAATCCACTGTTAAAATTTTGTTCTCTTTTTATAATATAGTATATATTTCCATGTTTATAAATATTTTTTTTTTAACTTAACCTTTTCTCACTTTTAGAACAAAAAATAAGATTGAAATTTACTGGTGCGCATTATACAACGGGTATAAAAGTGAGAGCTTTAGAAGAAAAAAAAAAAAAGAAAAGAAAGAAAGAAAAAAGAACATCGGACTTTTCTGCATTTATCGAAATACTGTTTATTTAAAAGAAATGACACTCCTTGTGAACTTAAATGGTTGTAGTTCTAGAAGTACACTATTTTTTCTATACTTTGGAATAATACCTCGAATAAATAACTTCAAAATATAAGAGCATTGCATATGTATATTTTAGGTTTCTTCGTAAAGAAGGGAATGCACGTTATACGGCGAACATACCTAAAAATTAAAAAATGCAACTCAAAGGTGTAAGTGCACGTTATACGCCAAATTTTACGGTAAATCCAAATACTCTTTATATAACCCTTTAGCGGGCAGTGGCTAAAACGTCTAGCCACATATTAAAAAAAACTTTCTCAAAGCGGGTATTGGATATTTAGTCTATCTATATGCGTTAATTGAAGCTAAAACGCATAAAAATTAATACGGATGGCAGCACGATACCTTTTTTTGCATTTCATGTCCTCTGATGGGTAGTTAAAAACAGCTTTTCTCGGTTTATATCTACAAATTATATTTTGATTACTATAAAAAAAATTTCTGATATTTGAAAAAAATTTCGACATGTCTTAAGTATACTTTTTTTTCATCTGAATAAATTAAGCAATTGTACAATTAAAAAAAATGGTTTTATTTAGGTTTTTGGGAAACCTTTAATATGTGGTTAGAGGCTTTATCCACTGCCCACCTAGAACAGAAAAATGACCTAGAAATTTTCGCTTTTCCTGTACTCGAGACAGAGCATTTAGAATCACGTGAGAATGTTGTGAAAGGAAATATAAACAAACTTTGTTTACAATATGTGGTACAAGATTCTCGAGTTCGAAAATCTTCCATTATAGCTTTCCTGCTCGGAGAAAACGTTTGCATATTATTAAGTTCCACAGTAAATAGCTCATCAAATTTGGGAAATAACTAATTTAAATTTTCAAAAACATTACTTTATTTCTAACTTTACATACTAAAATTAAATAAAATATAAAATGTGGATATACACCAAGTTCAATACATATTCTAAGTATTCTGTATATTTTCTAAGTAAATATTCTGTTTTACAATTATTCTATTATTATTAAATTACACTTATACTTTGTATTTAATTGTTGTTGAAATAGTAATTACACAAATGTCAATTTTCCATAAAAATAATTATTGTAATATGATTCATTATATATATATATATATATATATATATATATATATATAATGCTTTGTAGCGAATATTATACCGAAACCAGTTGATGACGTTGGAGAACTAAGAGAGGATGGTGTTACTGCTTGAGATTGTAGGAGACAAAGGTTTTCAGGAATCCATTCCCCTTGCGTTCGGAGAAAGACTCCGCAAGAGGACACGCATGCAGACCATTTTAGAGGGTCCCGGCTGGAAGCAGAGAGAAAAAACGTGCTCTTAGTGTAAGATGGCGTCTTAGATGATCATGTAAATAAAATTGTATATATATATATAGCCTGACTGTGTGTTTACGTATCCAATACGCCACAGCTTATTCATCATATTCGTCCTCCGTTCTACCTTAAGGCACATCATCAAATTCTGTTTATTCTTCATCAGCATCGATACTCTGATTTATAAAGAAATAATCATTTTCTATTCCATGCATATTATTAGATGTACTACAATTTTTTATGGCTTTTTAATGATGCCAGGTTTAATTTCATTCCATTCTTTTATTAACCACTCGCACTCTGTTTGAAGACTGGCATGACGCATTTAGCCTCCTATAGTAAATATTTTTTCATCTTCTAATATCCACTTACTTTCTAATACATTTTTTTGTAAGGGGTTAATCCTCCCCCCTCCCCCGGAAAAAAAAACCTTTCAAAAAAGGAACATTTTCTTATTACATATAACTATGCATAATACTTAACATAGAATGCGAAAATGAAGGAATTTTATTTTATTTTTCAATTTCAAAGTTTTCACACTATTTTTTATTTTATAAATGTGGAACACAAAAAGCCCTAAATCCTTGCATTTTTTAAGTACACTCTGCATGCTAAGAAAAATGTTTCATATATCTTAAAAGAATTTTTCTCATACTTACAAAAATATTTCATGTCCCTACCTCTTTTTCTCAAACGGTTGAAGATTTTGTGAGTTTGTGTATATACATACAAGTTTTGCATTAAAATGGGATAGAGATAATATCGGATTTTTTTTCATTATCTTTTTTATCTTTTTCCATTTTTATTTTTTCTCAAGCAATAGATATCCCTTCTAATCCCTTGTATTTATCGAATATTTTCAAGAATTTAATTCACACGTGCAATGAAAATTTCCTGCCTTTAGCACAAAGAAAATCCTGGATGAGAAGTATTTCAGTACCGTGAACAAACTACATCTTTTTAAAGTACTATTACTCATAATCTGTCTATGCTAATTAAAAAATGTGCAAAACAAAGATAGAAGGAAGAAAATATATTAGTGCCCGTGCAGCATACGGGCAAACCGATTATGGCTAGCTTTCGGTTCCTCGTATTGTGTATGGGCAAACCAATTAAGCTATTTAGGTTTTAGTTTTGGATTACCACAATTCAAAAGCCCGATATATTACTTCGAATAAATGACTTTTTTTATAAAAGAGCATTACACATGTACATTTCAAGTTTCTTCATAAAAGAAAACTGTATGCCAATATAAATTAAAATTAGAAAATGCAGTTTAAAAGCGTAGGGGCAGGTAATGCACCAGAATATATGGTAAAATGTTTTGGTATCTGTTAGGCCTTGGTAACCTAGCTGTTATGGTCTCGAACTTGTGTCCGGCTTTTGATGACTTTGAGCCCTTTTGCCACTGAAGATACGGCGTATATTAGTTGCTGATGCAACTTAAATCTGCCGAGTCTCAAAGTCCTCACGCTGGCGTGGTAAGTTCTGATCAGGAGATGCCACCCCAGGTGTCTTTTGATCAAGGTTCAAAATTACGAAGTCCATCTCTAGCCCTTTTTTTGCTTTATTCTGTAATGTTAATAGACTTTAACTCACTTTTATCATTCATAGGCTTCGGCAGTAACTGAGTGTCCATGGCAGTGAGGTGCTATTTTGTTTGGAGTGGTTTTAGTCGGGTTCAAAAATTTATTTCTCATTGGTCTATTACGTAAGGAGCATGCACAGGAATTGTTTTTAACGATGACATCATTTGATATTTTTTTTCTGAGTTGGCGATGTCTTTTGATTTGGTGAAAATGGTTGACGACATATATATATATAGTATATAAGTACCAAATTGTACTTTCTCAGGCATTTAAATTGTCCCTTGATAATAGAAACTGGATGCCCAAAGTATTAGTCTTTGTCATTGTCCCTCACTCTCTCTTTAGCATGTAGAATACGTTCTCTTCGCCAAACGTTACAGAATAAGACTAGAATAGGATATTTATTTTAATTAATCATTTAATTTCTATTAAATTTATATTTTGAGCTCACCAGCGTATAAAAAAGATCATATTTTGTACACATTTCAAAAGACCATTATAGAGATGGCACATTAAATCTGTAATGACTCTGAATTTTCGCATTAGCTAGGGTTGAAATGTAGAGTGTCTGCACATTTGTCAACATCACTATTTGGCCGGTATTCAAATTCAAGAAGCTTATTGGCTATATTTAACAAAAATATGAAATAATATACGAACAAAGGGAAATATATATATTAAATAGCTCCCGCGTTAATAGTGTCTTTGTTCTTAGAAACTGTTAAAGAATATTAAAAATTCTTAACATTTTAGAAATGCACTCAATTTTTTAATATTTTTTTTATTTATTTACGTGGTCCTTTTTTACATGATTTTGAAATAACACGGTACACGAATATAACGAATTTTTAGCTCTGGTATGAATTCCAAAACAATGTGGGTGATCGTGCCTTTCGGATGAGAACGATTTGATTTGAGTTTATGATTTTGCAAGATAATAAAGAAGTAAGTCAACACAGGCGAAGTCGAAGGTAAAGTCCAGCTATCAACAGCTGATTTAATTCGCGAAAGCTTGTAATTTGTTACAAGTATGGGACGAAATTTTATTAGCTATGATCTTGACATAGAGTGTGCATTAAAATTTCTACATAATCTTGTGTAGCAAAGTATCAAGAATTATATAATCAACTTGATAAACCAAAACAACAGCCGTTAATAAGACTTGATAAAAAAAAACAAAAAGAAGAAGAAAGAGAGGCCGTTAACATCGCGTAAGGAAATTCTTCAATTCTTCATTTTAATCAAAACCGATAGTTGAACTAGACATATCTGGCGCATCTATTGATGTGCCAGATCCATTCAGATTGTAATAAATAGGAGCACTTGTTATCAAGTAGCGATGAATAGCTGTTAGCAGTTTTATTCCTAATTTCGATTAAAATTTTTATATATACATGCACTTTTAGAATGAATTTTCACTTTACCCTAATTTAATTTCTTTTGTAACAAAAATGATTTTTTTTTTGTCTTTGATTCTTATAAATATGTAACATGTTTATTATTACTTTTTTGCACGGTCTTTTTGGAAAACGTTGGAAGACTTTTTTATCTTACACGATCTTTTAAAATTGTGGAATATATTTCCAATCTACAAAAGTCACATGCATTTTTTACACGATTTTTGCACAGTTTTCTAAGTAACGTATTTACCATATATAAAAAAAAAGAGTTGGTTCTTCTAATTTACCTTAATAGAAGTGACTTTTTAAAAAGTAATATATAATATTCCGATGAACTATCAATAAAAAAGTTATTTAAAAAATTTTATCATTTATTTTACAGAGATTTATCTATTTGATTTTAATGGTATAAAATAAAAAAAAAAAAAAAAAATTGACAACTATCATTAAATACGCATTTTTCACTAAAATAAAATAAAAAAATCAATTTATCTCAGAAGGAAATCTATTACGACAATTTTTGTAGGGAGAAAAAAAAATCAGGAATTCCACGAATACTATTAGATGTTACTTATGTAAAAAAATTAGACTAAATCTTGAATTTTTAAAGAGAGAACGACTACATGGGCCTTATTTCAAATTTGTTTTGACTTAACGCTCTTTCATTAATCGTGAAATCCATATAAAAATATCTTTACGAAGAAAAGCAATCCATCGTTCCCAATTTTTTTCGCACAAATATATCTTAGATACTTTCTAAAAAAGAAGTGAGGAGGAAAAAAAAAATCTGTAAGAGCTCGATTTATCTTTTCGAAGGAATTCCATTAAGCTCAAAATCTCTGAAAAAGCTCCCGTAATGAAGGATGATTTATAGAGAGAGCTTTTTGCATGCTGAAGGTGGCATTTCTTTCCGTTGTTATGTTTTTAATCCTTTAATTATCCATTAGTAATGTCCTAGCAGTTCATATCTGAAAAAAATAATAATAAAGTTGCATATTTTAAATTCAGTTCTTAAGAAAAAGGATATTCTTGGGTATTTTGTAAGAGCTTTTTTCCTACAGTGATTGTTATCTCCATTTATCAAAAGAATTATTTTAACGGAATCATTATCCAGTATTATCAATCTGTGTTATATAAAGTATATTTTAATTGGGTTTTGATTATTTTTGTTTGAAACATAATATATATTAAATCTGTTCTTTTTTAATTCTCAAAGTTTTTTTTTTTTATTATTATTTGTACAGTTTTCAACATGCAGTCTGCTATTTATTCATCTATATCAGTTAATCTAAATTTAATTTTAAAAAAAATTACTGTTAAATATTTTTTTTAAATGATAATTTATTACTTTATCATTACTTTGTTTATTTTTAATGGAAATAGAGTGGCCTTTGTCATCTTTGCTTCTTGCGAGTTGTTGGTTCGAATGCTGGATTCACTGTGACCCGTCTTGTAGAGATGGTGAAAAATGTCAAAGGCCCTAAGTCTTAACTTTGGTTTCGTGTGGAAATTAATTATTGGAGTACCAGTTAAACTGTCAACCGTTATCGGGCTCAAATTCAAGAGATTTGTTGCCGAAAATCATTGTATAGCTTTGTAATTCCACGATAGTAATTAAAGTTTTATCTTGAAAGTGCTTAATTATTTTTTGTTCAGCTATAAAGTTTAACTAAAATGAAATTATTTTAATACTTACTCAAAAAAATTATATTTAAATACTGCTTTTTAGAATACAAATATATCTGTAAGAAAATATAGAAAGAAAATATTTAAAGAAAATTTGGTACTTACACACACACATGTTCTACCATCAACCAATTTCACCAAATTAAAAGAACTTCGTCAATTGCTGTTATCGTTTCCATACATCCATGAAAACAAATTCCCACGCATGTTCCTTTTATATCAACATATGAACAAATAATTTGGCGAAATTTTAAGAGAATTAAAAAGATTTTTTAAACAAAAACAAAGGTGCACTCGAAATAAACAAAGTTAAACACTTACAACTACATTATTCAGACTGCTAAAATGCTGTGCTTGCGTTCAAAATCACGACAAATTTGTTATATCTTCTTCATGTAGACTACGTCATATACTTTCACATAAGTACGAATCCAAACACTTTAGTACAGATTTGAGATGTTTCTCGTGCCGTTTTGATAAATTAAATTGTTTTTCGGATACTTGAATATTATTCTAAAATAATCCATTGCATTCTTTTCCATAGAAAAAGTAAATCCAAAATTTTAATCATATTCTCCAACAAAATAAGGGAATAAAAAGATTTCATTTTTTTAAATCTCTAATGGGCTACGGATTGGCATTTTACCATTGCAGACCTGGTACCTATTTTTAGTGCGACACCATATAGGTGGATACCAATCACCATAATGTTATTATTTTAAAGCATGCCCTATTATAAATATTGGTATTGAGCATCAGTGGGGGTGGTGCAGCCTATAAAAAATATAGATCATTTTCGAACATGCGCGAACAAGATTGCTGTGTTTGAACACTTTTTTGATTCGATATAATTCGCTAATGATATAATAAGTAAGAACCGAGATTTTTATAAGAATGGAATTATTTCTGCAGACAGTTATTATAAATTTTTCGCTGTGTGTGTGTACCTTTAGAACATTTAAGGATTCAAACTAAACAATTTCGTGGTCATATCCATATATGAGATATAAAAAGTTTTATGGTACCAGGACGAAATATTTAATTATATAAATATGTTACTCCTCAACTCCTAATAAATAAATATATTCATCCTTACATTAATCAATGTCGCGAAAGAATGATTCTTCCAAAATAAACACGGAAATTGAATGTCCGAGAAATATTATGCTAATCACGAAAATTGACAAACTTTTATCTGAACCATATCAGTAGATTTCATAAAACTATCAGAATTTGCGAGTAGGCATTAAAATTATTTAATACAGAAAATAAGACCATTTAATGTTATTATTGCATTTGTTTTTACTCATTTACAAAAAAATACAATGTTTCAATACAAAATTTTACTTTTTGACTGAACATTGTTTAGTTGGTAATTCTAGAGCGATGCAGGGATTTGCGTGATATGAAAAGATAAATATCACTTGTTCTAATAATTCAGAATAAATTGCAGTATTTTAGAACACTTTATCGCTGTCATGAAGCCCGTTATTACTGTAGATTGAAATTAAGTATTATAAATCATCGCAAATTTATTTTTAACTATCATACTTTCAACAATTGAATTATATATCCCTCAGAAATACTCCTTTGCCATCCTAATTAGGAAATGACAACCCCTTTAGGCAATTGTCTTCAATAAGGTATTCCAAACCAACCAACCTATTAAAAGACGATACGCGAAAAAAACCATCAATCCATCCAAAAAACCAACAACCGCTCAGCTTATAATCGCGCCGCCCCCGGCCTTTCGATTCATATCCCCCTTCTCTCACTCATTTGTCAAACACACATTTTTCATTTTTCGCAATTAACATAATAAGTTTTCCGAGCTAAAACACACACAAGACGATATTTGTTCTGCTGAAAGCCAAAATCGCATGCCGCAAGAACAAAAACACTCGCAGTAACAATAATAAAAAAAAAGACACTTCAACCGGTCGAAACCAGTTCCGCGTGAGAGATTTTGCAGCACGACACGGCTGATTTGGTCCTCCCCTCTCCAGCCCATCGGTCCGTCGATTTCGCTAATTGACGATGGACCACTAAATAGTTAACAACGGCCGCACAGTACTTGGTGTCTATCGATTAAAAGTGCACCCCCATCAATATCGAATGAGGCCTCCTCCGGTATTATTCAAGGGGAGGACGGGATGGATGTCCTCTGGCCCATAGACGTTCCAAAGCTCTAATTAAAGAGCTGGACGGTCCGCTGGACCGGACGCAAATAACGTTGCTGTTCTAGCGCTGTGATTAAATGGACAAGCTGGGAGATAGCAAACGTGTTGCTAGGGGTGTTCTCTGCAAATTTCATGTTACGTGGGAATAAGTTGGCTAATGCATCATCTGCATACTTTATTTTTTTTATTATTCCGAATGTCTGTCCCGATTTGGGGAGAGTGCATACTATAGATCAGTGGTCTTTAAACTTTTTCCACTCGTGGAACCCTTAGAACTATAAAGAGTTTTCGGGAAACCCTAATACACAACACACTTAAAAGAATTTACCTTAAAATAATATTTAAAATAGACCGACATATGCTATAGGTGCTATGAATAAAGCTAATTGAAAAAGTATTAAATATGTTATTAAAATTTTAATGTGCTTTTAATATTGTTTACTTAATAATAATACTAATTTGTGATTTGCGTCGTATACCCGTGCATTATATTTAGTAGTTGGAATATGTATTTTTTAACACAAGCTTTCGTAATGTGTGTATTAAAATTATCTGCAGTCACATTTCATATATATGGGGGCTTAATATGTTTCTTTATTTCATTTTTTTTTTTTTTTAGTCACCCACATGTCGAGAGATATTTTTCACCTAAACACAAAGCTCTAAATGCAGTGGCGCACACAAGGGGGGTCCGGACCCCCCGAAAGCACTTGATTTTTTTCCGATTGGTTATGATTCTAAGTATATAATACGTAAAATTTAATTAAATATTTGTTATTAATGATTAATTTTATTAATTAATGCTAATTACTTATTCAATAATTAGTTTTTTACTGTGTTTTGTTCCTGAAAATCGACAAAATCAAAAATAGCATGATACAAGAATGGTGATCTTTCAACCCCGGACCTCCCCCCCTTGAAAAATTCCTGTGTGCGCTACTGTATAAATGGTATTAAATTTTTTAATTGTGAGACAACCTGAGTATTTTGCATAAATTCGCAGCCTAAAATATAGGAGTTGTTCTTGCTTAAATTTACATTTTAACGTCGAATGTGTTGATACGTCGATAAACTGTTCCATTTCTCCTTTATTATAGATGTTTTGTTTTTTTCACAAATTAAAAAAAAAAGGTCCAATTTCCAAAAGAGAACAATTTAGTTCTGCAAAACATTGTATTAAAGAGTATAAAACTATTCTGTGGATCCCGGTATAGTAAACAACATAATATTTACAATCTGTAGGTAGTACACATGGAACACGTTTTAAAAATATTCTTTTAATATACTGTTCTAAAAGTTTAAATAGTATTACAAAATACAGACTGACCTATATTTAACGAAATCACAAATCCCGCAAAATAGTTCGTTACATGGAAAAATCGTTATATACGGGTTCATCTTTCAATATACTTTATATATAAATCGCATAAAGCAAATTTTCAATTCATAAGCACTATACATTAAAAAAAAGTAATTATTCACACCTTTTTGTAAATTATTGTATATTTATTTTGTATATGTTTCCCATCAAAAAAAAAAAAAAAAGAACAGGAAGAAAAACAAGAAAAGAATGTCGAAGAATACACTGCGTTTCCACATTTTAAAAATAATTTTAAATTAAAATTAATGTATTTTATGGGCATGTTTTAATTAAAAGCATACATGTAATTCTAAACACACATACATTATTTTTTAACTATAAATTCTGAACATACATTACCACATCAGCTCCTTAAAATTAATTACTCATAAAATATGTTAATTTTATTTGAGTTTTTTATTGATTTGAATTTGTATTGCAATTTTTTTGTTCTATAGCTGAGTTAGGCCCCTGGTAAAACCAGTATAAGATTTATGACCACCATAAAATGTGTTAAAAGAGAGAATAACTTGAAATGTCCAGAAATATTCTTTAAAAATGGGGAGAAAAAAATATTGAATCACAAAAGAAAAAGTTCGCTATATAGAAAATGCACTTCGCTATTGAGAGTTATTTTACGAAGAAAATTGTTAAATGTTCTCGGTTCCACGAAAAAGTTCGCTGTATGTAAAAATACACAATATGGAGGTTCATTATATGGAAGTTCGACAGTATAGTTATATATATATATATATTCTGTTTAAATAAAATTTTCAGTTTTAATGACTGGGATATGAGCTTAAAATACGTGTAGTCATACACGCTTCATAGAGAAAAGGAATTCATTTTGCATATATGTTTATTTATTTATTACTATTTTTTTTGTGACTTGCGGAAACCTTGGGTATTTCCAGGGCTCCATGGAACACAGTTTGAAGATCACTCTATAAATGAAATATTATGCTGAATTTTTTGATAACATCGCATGCCATTCATTAAAAGTTTTATATCTAGCTGTTGAAGTATTGGCTGAAATGTTTTAACGCCAATAGTTTTCAGCACTCGTATCTAATCAAAACTAATTATCGCGAATTAATGAAGAATTAATCAGATTATTTGGTACAGAACTGCAGAATATTATACATGCTTAACATGTTTTTCTCAAGAGTTCAAGTGTTTTTTCGTATATTATTTTCTCACTAAGCGCTTAGAATTTCAACCTAGAACGTTGAAATAATCTGAAGGTGTTTGGCAACTCTTTTAACAGTGATTTAGTATAAACAGCGTATCAATGAATAATCTTTTGATATTTAAGACTGTTTTCGGTAAAAGTACGAGAGCTCTAACTAAACGCGAAGCACATTTTCAAACAGAAAAATGACCCAATTTTTATGAAAATTTGCAATATTATTACTCGTACCTCTGTTAATAATATAGTGTTTTTAAAAATTTCAAAATATTCCGCGAATACTTTCTTTTTTGTTTTAATATGTGAAGGCAAAGCCCATTTAACATTACGGTATAAAATAAAAAATGCGAAACATTTTATACCAGATAAAATGAATCAACTCGGTTAAAAATGGGAAGTATGATAAAAAAATGCTGCTCTCTAAAGGATAGTGAAGCCAGAATGTCATATTAATTTTTCCTTTCTTTTATATCTGAAAAAATGTTCCAAAATCGGGTCCTATTTTTTAACATTAACCGAAAACAGCCTTAATGTTGGTTGAGTTATACTACACGTATAAAAATGTGTGTTTTTAGAATATATTTACAAGACAATATATTTAAAGGTTATTTTTTTGGCAAAATATAACGAAAGAATGACATAGTTTCAAAACGTTCTCTTTTTATGAAAAATGCTTCTGTAATAATAATATTTTGCCTATATATAGCTAGGGCTTCTACCGAGGTTGAGCTAAACTTTTTGAAAAATTCCCTTCATTTTCAAAATTACGATCAATTAAAATAATAACGAGTTTTTTTTATTTTGTTTAAAAAATACCTCCAATCTCTCATGTAATATATTATGAATAAATCCACTTCTAAATTATATATTTCAAAAATTTTACTTCAGCCATTGTATAAGAGCACTAATTATACATAGACAAAATATTATTATAGATGTATTTTTCATAAAAGAAAAATGGTTTGAAAATATGTCACTCTTCCTTGATTTTTTGCCAAAAAAATGTATTTAATATTTTTTTCTTATCATAATATTTCTAAAACAATTTTATATGTATATTCTAATTCAATTGACACTAAATATTAAAAAAAAATAGCCATTTATACGCTTTTTTCAAAATAACTGTTTTAGAAGTATGCTGGCATGTTAAAATACTCATGTCAACTGGAAAAATATTCTTTAAAAATAGTTTATTTTTTGGAAAGAGCAATTTTTCTGCATTACGATAAGCTACAGACTGAAAATTATGGGAAATGTTTAACAAAATAACAAGTTATTTAAAATATTGTTAGATATGGCATATTCAATTCTGATACACCAATCCATAAATCCCTTACAAAATATATCACTTTGTGCAAAGTGATCTCGTAATAACAAAAATGTAAACGCAATTAAAGATATTTTCAATATTACTAAGCAAATCCAATTTTTTTTACTCAATATTTTAGTGCAAAAAATGTTTAAATGTATTAATAGTAATAGTTATAAGACTTATAATTAAATTTGAAAAAAAAAATTAATAGCTTATTAGTAGAATTAGGTTCTTTATTATAGAAAAATAACGAAAGGAAAAAAAAAATGCAAAAATTTTGAAAAGAAAATACAATGTAATACTTACCATTTGCTTCGTTGACATATTCTACAACTATTTAATGGCCTTTAAATTTTACAAGATTTGTTTTTTCTCTTTTCTTATGGAAATATATTTTTACTGAGCACGTGCTTAACCTTGAATTTAATAAGAAATATGTCTCAAGAGGAGATATCTCCAATAATTAAAATCTGTCTGAAGTTTAGGTCATGACATTAATAATAATAATAATAAAACTGCGTTTGTGTTATATTTATATTAATATTTCTACAGAGCGATTTGCTGTGTATTTATTTCTCTCAGACATATAGATTAACATAAATTATCGAGAAACATTGTCTTAAAAAGATGATTAGAGAAAATATTATTCTCCCATTACTTTGCTGATAAATTTTATGATAGTTATTTCTCCTAATTAACATTTCTAACATAAAACAAATTTTCAAATAAAAAGTTATGAAAATATGTGCATGTTAGAAAGTAAGTATATATTGAGGTCGCACAACAAAACATTGCGAGGGTTATTGGCGACGTACCCCGTAATTTTGAACCATGGTCAAGTGACTAGGAAGACACTTAATCTGTCATCCCCCTCTCCAAAATTTCTCAGCTCATCAACAAGAATACATTGAGCTTCGTCATATCGTCGGCCTAGTTGTCAGACTGCGTAACTCCACCCGTGTAACTGATTTGATATAGGAATGCAACGCGCCAAGCGCTTTTTGGCGCGATTAAGGAATCCGCCAAGCTGCGGTTGTTGTCGGGTTACATGAAATCCAAGATGGCGGCTAGCGGTAGCAAATCGTCAGGAAAATAATTGTAAAGAACTGTTTCAAAATATATTTCAAATGAAGAATGTAGGAACAGATTAAACAGCCGGTGAAAGCATATATCTACCTTCTTTGTGTGAAGCAAAACTTTCCCTTTTGTTTTGTCTTCACCATGCCTCAGTGAGCACTCCGCTTTTAATTTATTTCTTTGATCAGTGTAATCACTATTTTTTTTATTTCATAATAAAACTAGATTTCGGAGGGAGAGGTGGTGGCAAAATTTTAACATAAAATAAATACAACAGAAAATCATATTTATGTATTACACTTCCAGATATGAATTATTTACACTATTTTAAGCGTTCATTACACAAAAATTGTAACAATGAACTATTTTTGCTGAGCAGAGAACCAGCGGGAAAATAAACCAAACCAAAAAACATTAACACTAATATACGTTATCCCCATGGCAACCACATTATTGCACGATAAAAATATCAAAGTAAACCATATTGTAATATTATCGCCTACCTTGGCCAACATACACAAGAACTTGGCGCCTAGGCCTACTATATCAAATTAGCTTCCCAGATGGAGTTACGCAGTCTGATAATTAGACCGACTCACGTCAGCATTTCTGCTCGATGTGTTTTTAAGATCGAATATGTGTATGGTTTGAGAGTTAAAAAAATTCAGAATATTTAAAAGTATAAATATTAGAAATCCCATGATTACTAACCAAAATTACGTGTTTCAAAATTTAAGAAAAAAATCAATTTTGTTCATTGCTAAAAATGCAGTAATGTGTCACAGAATTATTTGAAAAAAAAATTAATATGTATAAAAATGTAGCATATTGGAAAGAAAATTATACTTCATTCTTAAACATTTTATCCATTTGTCAAACATAATTAAATATAAAATAAAATTAACTACGTCAATAAATTATGAGTTACAAAGTTTAAAACGTAGGTATTTTTACCATTTTAAATTTTGTCACTTATATATCAACGAAAATCCAATTAAAGTACGCATTAAAATTAAAACAAACATTCGTGATAAATTTTTATATTGAAAATATTTCTAACTATTTGTTTTGAGGAAACAATTAATTTAAAACAGTTCAAAAAATCAAAATAAAAATGAAAACATCTCTCAATATTTTAACCTTATCCAGGACGTAAATGTTAAATTGTTTCGTTGACTTGAAGTTCTAATTAAATTGCTGAATAATTTCTAATAAACATTTTGAAATATGAGTATTTTTCTCAAGTATCATTCTTCTCTTTATTGATTGCTATTCAGAATTACTGGGATCCTTTCCAAAAGCTGTAGTGAAGTTCTTCGCATGCTTCTTACTTGATCCAATATCTTCAAAACTAGTAAATTTTTCTGTTGTATATATATATGTGTGTGTGTGTGTACTATTCTTGTGTGTAATATTTCTGGAAAACTGAAAATTTCAACTAAAACAGTCAAACGGACAATACAGACACATGGTTTTGCCCATAAATAAGCAAATCGTTTGTTACCCATATGTTTCAAATGTAATAAAATAGGAGATAAACTCAGTATTTTTGTTTGTAATAAATGTGTAATGTTGTAAGGGTAAGGTTAATTTTATGTTACTTGAGATAAATGTGAAGATGTGTTTTTATGAAGAAGGCTCATCATTCAGTGTTCTATATTCAGTTGTAATACAGTACAATACCTAAGCCATTAAACGGGATAGAGAAACAATAATAATGAGTAGTTAAAACTGAAACTGAATCCTCCTCTCGAAATACATTAAGCAGTAAAATACTTCAAAATTATTTCATAAGGGTTTACCGAATTTATAATAAAGAGACATGAGGAGCTCATAAACTAAGGGTACTAGTTAATTAAATAACGTTTATTAAACAAAACAAACATTTCCATAGATAACTAAAGAACTGACAGTTAGAATAGAATTAAAAGGATCGGAGCATATGCTCTAACGTCCTTACAGTTGTAATGACTTCAAACAGCTCTTGGATAACTATTTATTAAACAGTAGGAAAATTCTTCAAAAAATTGCTTCATTACAATTTAATTGCTAATGACACCGCAGATGAAGTTTCTCTTTCGCTGCAGGGTTCTATATCGCTCGTATAAAGTAAGGAAATTAAATAATCCTCAGAGAAAAGTCCTATACATAGGATGTGTCAAAAGGGGTCCACAGTTATCAGTTCACTTTCGGTAATTTCACATCGAGTTTGGGTGCTCTCGCTGGCTCCATATCCGCCGTGCGGTTGTTCCTTCGAAATCTAAACGGTTCGAAGTCCACCTTAATTCGCAGACTCCCAGGAATCACTGTTTTACAAGTCTATCTCTAAGAGAGGCCTCTACCGGTTCTCTCAAGCAAAGTCTGATCATACTCCATCGCTCTCGCCTTATAAACCTCTCATTTCTCATGATCACTCACCGCCTAATCCCTTTGATCTCTCTCCACCAGCCGCTTATGGCGGGAGTCTTCCTGGGTTCATATTGTAAGTTCTATCATTTCAGATGCGCTGTCGTCACCGATTCGTGAGAAAACGAAAGCACATTATACAGGTGTCTGTTTTAACTTTCGAACGGGCATGGAAAAAAGGGTCAGAATTTCTGACCACCCATTCTCGAAATCTTTTCCCAGCAATTAGGGAAACGAATGGAATTTCCCCACTTCTGTCGGCATCCCCTCTCAGCAATTAGCGGAAAGAGACCTGCTACATCACACAGTGCCGAAGCCTGGCCATCAATGAATAAATTTTCAATTTTCTTAATCATACACATGATTTTTTTCTTAGCTCATTACATAACAAATGATACTTTATTATTAGCAATAATCTTTAAACTTTTAGAATGATAATGTGTTTTTCCTAAATATTGAATAAAAACTATATAACTTTTTGTTTTAATAGTTATAATGTCAAATACTTGTATTAAGGTATGCTGTTATTTTAGTATGTGCAGCAAGTACACATTTTACTGAAAAAGTTACTCTTTGATGTAATCAATTTTTCCCAAAAATGAACCATAAGTTGATTTTTTTTTTTCGCATTTATTTCCTGAAGCCCTTTGAAACCGTCTTCTGTTTCAGAATCCATGCTCTTTTAAAGAGATACTAGCAAAACTAAAACAAATGGGTCCATCAGTATTCCCTATTCAAGTGTTTAAAATGGGGGAGGGATCAATTTTACAAATTATATTCCTAATAAATAATCTATTATCATTAATAAGTTCACGGATGATCAGATACAATGCTTACAATTCCAGAATTTACTGGTGAAAAAACAGTGAGGTGTCAGCTAATTATGTATACTTTCTAAAAAATTGAAGCATAAAATTTTTTCCAGGAATTATTTATGCGCATTTCATATTTAAGACACATAGATTGGCTACGGTTAATCTAATTAAAATTCATACAATACAAATCAACATAAAATTATGTCAAACATAAATCCATTCCTCGTCATAGCAAACTAACGTCTTAGAAGAATATTTATTAGAAGATATCAAAATCAGAATCTAATCAGCGCACCCCACAACCGTAAATCACTCGCATCTCATAAATCATATCGTCTCAGTGATGGCATTTCGTATACCACCAATAACACCCAAAAGCATATTAAACAAATGTTTGCATTTGCAGTAAACAAGATTCGGTCTACATTCACTCTATGCTGAAGGCCACGAATTGTTTGCTGAAGTTTAGTAAATAGATTCAGGGGTATTGGACAATTTCTGCTGCCAGAAAGTTGGATAACTGGACGTATTGATAAATTTGTCCCATACCCTTAGCGTTTTAGATTTTCCCCATTCGTATTCTAGCATTTGAAGAACATGAATAGCTTTCAATTTATTCGAGATTTTGAGTTATCGTATCTATGATTAGTAGTGTCTTACGATTTCGCTTTCATCTTTTGTTATTATTCGGTGAATATGATGTCCACTGATGGGTTATTTGAATGTGCTATTGAAGAGAATACGATTGGATTAAGTTTGCGAAGCGTATTCTCATCATCAAAATATTCATGGGATTCTTTCCCGTTAGTTTTAATAAATATTCTAATTATTTTTTTCTTTCCTATTTAAGATCCGGGATTGTATATCTAAAAATTAATTACGACATGAAGTTAATAAGTAAATAATTAGTGCTCCATTATATCTTTTAGCCAAAAATGTTTTTATTGCGAGCTCTATGGCAGTAAGAGCTAGAGTTAAAACTGGATGTCGAATATTGAATTCAATAATGGCCTTATTCGGTAATGTGGTATAACTAACCCTCTGACCGGAACATAAATCTTTTTGCCTCACTGAGAAACATCCGTCTGACTGACGGGTACGTAATTTTTTTTTGAATTTTATTACCTTAAGGACTGTTTTAAATGTAATTATATCTCATAAAATTGAGTATGGCAGAAAAACGATGAATGAGGTTAAACCAAGCACAACAATATATTTTTATCACTAGAATTGTGATTAGTATCCTTATAAGAACTGATTAAAAATTATTGATATTCATGTAAAAGTAATTGAAAATAATAATACCAAACACGAAAAAACTATGGGGTGATAAAAAACTATATGTGGTGATAAATAAGAAAATTCACCCATTTCATGAGTAGAAAAAAATCGCCATGTACCACCACGTAATCCTCTCACTGGGTAGAGTCCAACTGAAGATGTCAAGGCAGCCCACCCCAAAAATCACAGCACAGCGTTATCTACAGGCATCAACGCAAATCATGCCCGTCTGAGAGACGGGTGTTCCGGTCAGAGGGTTAAAACTAATTGCACGTTTTGAAAGCCAGTCGTGTTCCTACGCCACAGGTCCAGGCTCAATCATCGGGCTGGGTAAGGTTGTGTCGTCGATAAAGGAGTTCGGGAGGAGAGATGGGGGTTTTGTGTCAGACTGACCACCTGACCTGAACATCTGATCTTGCACCTCAATTCTCAAGGTCACGAAAACTGAAATGGACACAGTAGGCCCTGGCCTTCATTGGCTGTTGTGCCGCTGAGTTTAGTTTAATTTAGCTGCACGTATATGATATGATCTTACAGATCCGATACTGAGGATCTTATAGATTCAGATACTGACCTTAGTAAATGCCAAAAAGTAACTGGTATAAATATTGTTAAGTCATTTATCGAGAAAAACCACAAATACAAAATTAGTTAAAAGTATTTTAAAATTAGCACTTCCGCACTACTATCCAAGAAACGTCTGGGATTGCAACTAATCTTTTAAAAAGGTCTGTCAATTTATTAAATCTACGAAGTTTGTGCAAATAACTCTTGTACAACGCATGAATTTTTTTATAATTCAAATTAAACAAATATTTAATAGACAAATGAAATAGTTCACTTACTTACATTGGGTGACATCAACGATTGTTTTGCAACAGTTTATGTAATATCTAACTATAAATAAAAATTATAAAATGTAAGTAGCTAATTTTAGAGTTTTGTACGTGCATTGCAACGTCGTGAGCCCAAGTTTGCTTAATTCCTGGGTAGCAAGAGGGATCACTCATCTTTAGTAAAAAATTACTTTTTATTTACAAATAGTTATCGCCTAATTTACATGATCTATTCCATCTATAAGATATATTATTTGCACATCTAGTTCCCTTATACTGGAACTCGATATTGTAATGTGTACACTCCCCCAAAATAGTGAAGCTCAGTTTTCTATTAAGTCACCTCGAAAGGTCGCAGTCTTTTTCTCCATTCGCCACTGCCTAGCAGCCTTTTCCCATTTATCACTTTTTGCCAATCTTTGATCTCTAGACATCGCTGGTTCTGCTTTCCCACAGCCTTTCGCTGGCATCGCAATGTCCCAATTTCATCCGCGACTTCTCTCTTTAAACTCTCTGGGTGTGCCTCTCTCACGCCCCTTACAATTTCTGATTGGAATGAGAACGGGTCTGCACCCGTCACCCTCTGTCTTGGTTCCAACTACAATTGATTCTTCCGTGACAAAAGTCTGTCTTGACTGAGAACTCTCTTATCATCGTACATCGTAAACCATATGAAGGGTCGACAAATGGACCGGTCACTTCGGCACTGATAATACCAAAATTGGAATGCCTTACGAACAACAGCCGACACTTCTTTACATCATGTGTACCATGGCCAAATGTTAAAGGTAACGAGAAAGAATGGACAGCCGTGGAAACAAGTGTGTCTCTTCCATAGTTCGCTGAGAAGAAAAATGTATGTAACACGACCATTAGCTAGGGTGTCAAAAATTAAAAGAGGGAGGGGGGAGGCATCTGCGAGAAGATGCATATATGGCATGTACACACTTAGAGATGCGTAATGAATTAAATGGAGAAATATAAATCTAAAACTTTACAAATGCATGTAGTAAAAACTGGAACTTTTTGATATTGTTTCTGCTTTGACTGAATAATTCCAGCCGCGAAATTTATCCATAATAAAAATGAAATACGCTTCATTCAATTAGATATGAATTATCGATAGCCGCATATTTAATAAGTTAAAAACAAATTAACCAATCATCTTGTAACTTTCAGAATTTAATTATCATCGCTGAATATATCTACCAAAAATTCGATCAACTGTTCTTTTCACAAAAGTCCTCTTTACTCTCAATATATCTGAATCCCGGAAACATGTTATAGCTTTTTCATTAACGAACTTTTCTCTTTAAAATATCGCTTAGTAGTTGAAAATTCCATCCACATAATCTTTTTTTTAAAAAAAGAAAAGAAAAAAATTAATGATGAACGAACAAGTTCAGAACAAAACTAAGGGTTTCGTAATCGATATATCGAAGGCTAACTTAATTTATGTGGGAGGAACGATTCAATTAATTTCGCGATAAATGACTCCTAATTTGAATGCGTAGTCGAAGCCTGACAAACCACTATCATCGATCATCGAGGAATCGATAATGAGGGATTGTCATCGAAATCGAAACTCCTTGCATATCATGAACTTAGAGTACATTTAGCTATGTTAATCTACTTCTCTATCGCGCTTAGCTATGATAATAAATCTGGTAACACAAACATATGTGTTGAAAGATTGAGTGAGTCTCCCGAAAACCTTGACGATATTTTTGATTTAGTTTTGAGATGTGCTGATGAATGACGTCAGAGTGTTAATTTAGTTTTAATGCATATATATATATAATATGAAATTAGAAATTTAAGTTCCGTATATATGTTGAGAAACATTTAATTTCTCAATTAATATTTGCTCATTTGTAGTACATAAAAATACATTAACTATTTATGTGACAAATTTAATTTATTCATCCTTAGCTGAATACATAAAATTCTACCTAAAAATCATGGTTTTATAAATAAGATTCAGTAGAAAAATAATGAACTCTAATTTGTATACTTAACTGTATGGGAAGCCGTCGGACACCAGATATCTTTACCAAAAGATTTTATATTACATTTAAAGGTACAAGGATCAACATTAAAGAAATTATAACATTGAAGAAAACATTTACGGAAAGTACAACAGTTAGTAATATAACAAAATTGGTTATATTGGGGACATGGTTTCAACTCGATGTTAATGGATTGACAACCACACCTCAACTGACTGTTTCTAGGAATGCTCGCTAGATGTGCCTGTTCCTATGTAGGCTTGTCTCAACTTCATTTTAGTCAATTTACATTTTAATTTAAATATGAAATTAACTATAATTTCTATTGATATATATTTGAAATAGCCTTCCTTTATTTATTTGCTGAATGTTATCCCAAAAGAGATAAACATTTTTTGTGCGTGTTTATCAAAAGCACGTACAGATAATATATGTATTTATGCCATGTATTCCCATATTATACAATTTCAAATGTGCTTAGCATTTTTAATTCTTAATAATTCAAGTGTATTCTAATATATTTAGCAGCTATTACTGCTATAGGTTTCTAATTATGAGAGTACTGACCAACGTGTTATTGGCTCAAATTTAATGGTTTAATAGATTCAGCTTGTGTTTAAGTATATTAGTACGACCAAACGTACAGGTTAACTTCAAGACAAAAGTTTATGTAAAACATTTTTTTATTTCACTGTTTGGAAACAAGATACTCATTTTCATCCTATCTTAACAGTCAAAGCGAGTTTCAGATATCGCACTTCAATTTAATTAGTTTTTTAAAATGGCATTCAAAACTAATTTTATTTGTACTGAAAACTATTCCTCTATAGTTTTTATAAGAATGATTTTGCTTATAAGAAAATATACGCAAATGTAATGAAAATTAAACTATACTTACGATAAACTGTGTTTTTCAAAGGATGTTGATCATTAAATGAATATTGTATGCAACATATAGTAAAATGAATTATTTTATACATTATGGAAGGATTATAGTTTTCTTCTAAAACTATCCGTATAAAAAACGATTATAATTACATATTCTTTACAATTATTATTATATTTTAAATTTTAATATTTTTTATTATTATTATTTTGAATGTATATAATTATGATTTTTTCCTTAGGTTAGCGATATAATTATAAGAGAAATAAATATTAAAAATTAGCTTGTGAAATGTTCAAATATATTTCACGTAAAATGATTAACAAGCTTAATTAAACTGTACTAACATAAAATGCGCTATTTATGGTATACTTACTGAAAGAGTTGGAAATTAGAATTTCACAATGTAAGCATTCTTCAGAAAAATAGCTTTAAACGTATCCTATACCGTATTACAGTGATTTCGTAATTTCTCATCGCATGCTTCAAAATGCATTTCTTTCAGAAATTAAACACTTAATGATGACAATTTGACAGAGTTCTATGATTTTTCAATGATCATTATAAACTAATGTGTTACGCACAAATGTTTAGAACGTTTTAACTAAGTCTCATATACCTTTAAAATGATTAATTTTAGATGTCACTGGGGAAACCCTTAGTTAAGTAAAACATTACTTAAATGGTAATGTCTCTAAGTGTTTTACGTACATGCGGTTTGGAAATTATTGCTACAATTAAACATTATTCTATGGCGCGGAAGATAATTATACACGTTACGGACTTTATATTTTTTATTACTTTATTTGTCATTACAATACAAATCTCTTACTAATTGACATTTCCAATTGCTCATTTTACTCATATGTGTAATAACAATGTAAACCGATATACTAACTTTTTGAAATGTAACGTTTCCAGTTCTGTGTAGATGCAATTTTCGAATGTTATTTTATGTAAGTTGTGGATGTCGTAATTATTTAATACTTATCTTTAATTTTAATTACATAGAGAATGGTCTTGTCCGAACTTGATATTTGAAACTTCGTGTTCATAATAAAATTGCAGCAATCTCTGCGATACTTTAGTTATTTATGTTTATAAGATATAAATGAATATTGACTTAAAATTTATTTTAAGATCGATTGCAATTGGCCGAGAAATTTGATACTTAAATTTTGGAGGTATCTTAATTGTTAGCGTAATGCTTATACTCCTAAATTGTTACTAATAATGTTAAATCTTCCGAATAAAATAATTTCCTTTAGTTCATTTTTATCGTAACAAAACAGTTTAACCTATTTTTTTTTCTATGATTTTTAATAATCGCATTAAAAACAATCAATTACCCATTATTATTGTAACATCGCACACTCTATAGTTTTTATCTTTTAGAGTTTATTTTTAATCTTTTTATCGTAAATATATCAATGTAAATGTTTCGAAACTATATAAGGTACGGCAAAAGTGTGCTGTTGCTTAAGGGTCTTATTTCGAAGGAGGATGTGTTTTAGCAACTTAACTGGTAATATTTTTTTAAGACTCGCTCCGGGTTATAGACTCAGTCCAGGAACTTTTGAATCCTACCACGTATTTAGTCAGTAATTTAAAATTTCCAAATTACTGTTGAGCAGTGGCGTACACAAAGGGGGGAGGGGTCCTGGGGGTCCGAACCCCCCAAAGCCCTTGATTTTTTTACCGATTGATTACAATTTTAAGTATATAGTACGAAAAATTTAATTAAGTATTTTTTATTAATGATTAATTTTATTAATTAATGCTAATTATTTATTCAATAATTAGTTTTTTACTGTGTTTTGTTCCCGAAAATCGACAAAATCAAAAGGAGCATGATACAAGA
>BMAV01003558.1:180732-223788 GCA_019973955.1 Trichonephila inaurata madagascariensis
AACTCATATTTTTCATTTCATCTTCAAATATCAAACTAATCACCCATCTATTTCTTCCGAACATATGGCCTAGCCAATAAACATGTCTAATTCCAGATCGTTATATTTAATAGCCCTATATGTCAGCATTAACTTTCAAGTACACTCATAAATTCTGCGATACTTACCGCATTTGTGTTTTAAGTGTTAACCCACTTAAGATTTTCACGGTGGCGTGCTTTTTTCTCTCTGTTCTTAGCTTCAGATGAAATCTAGAAATGATTGAATAAAGTTTCTTTTTTAAAAACTAAGTCTGATTTTGGCTCAAAACACATGCCATATATATATATATATATACATAATATACATATATTGAGAAAGAATTTTGGTAGGTTAATATATTGTATTGTTCTTTATTTAGCGCTGTAACCAGCGATATTTAAAAGGATTTTTGCAATTTCTCTTTCTAAAGCTTGGTTACAGCGCAAAATGTGGGGTAGTCTTCAACACTTCTGTACAACGTGACACTTATCTTTCTTCGTAGTCATTGAAGGGTAGGAGACAGTTCAAGCTGACACCTCCAATTTCGATCATCACCATGGAGGAAAGGAGGACAGTTCTTAGCCTTTTGTTTCAGGAAGGTGTAATACCTTCGGTAGATATGCAGTGGTAGACGCCGTTGGACTGTCCGATCTTTCGTCATCACATAAAGAAATTCTTAACTGTTTAAAGCATTCTATCCATTCGCAGATCTTGAATTACCTTAAATTAGTAATGGTCAAGTCGGCCGCATTTCGTGCAATCTGTAACACTCTCAGAAAGGAGAAAAAGGCCCAGCCGTACCCAGCCAGAACGTTTACTGCTTTGCCATAAACAGCTGTCATCATACAGCGCTTCGTTCGACGAATAATTTCTGATGGTTTCACAACTTCTTCAGACTAAAAGCGAATCACTGTCCTCTTTACCTTATTGGTGATAGTTTACAATAAAACTGCTATGTAGAATGGTGTGCTACGAGGAAAAACGAATGTCGCGCTGTATATAAGTGTTGCCATCCACCCCTCATTCAGCGTTGCATACCAGCACTGTTGCTACACACTTAGGATATATAAAGAGAGAGAGAGAGATAGTATAGTATAGTTTTCTTGCATTTCCTTAAAAGGGAAAATTTTGTTTGAGGAAATTATAGGAATTAGTATAATGTAAATTAATGTATATCAAACTGTAGTGTGCGCGCTCTCCCCCCCCCCCTTCCCCCGGAAAGCGGGTTATCCCTATGGGGAATGGGGGGGGGGCGAGTATATCGAAAAGTGGAAAATAAAATACTTAAAATAAGTATTAATTTTCTGAAAGGATGCAAACAAAATACATCCTTACATAATATAAATTAAATACACAGTTATACTGATGTAATACATTTATAAATGCATCGGTACTGCACAATGCTTTTGATAATTATTTTATCTATACTAATTTAAAAACAAGTTTAATAAAAACTAGCGCCTCCCACGGATTTGTTATTAACAAAACATAATACTTAGTTTGATAATTTGTGTGGTTTATAATTAAAGTCGTATATAGTCGTTTTAGCGTTAACTTTTATTGCATTCAGTACATTGTTATTTTATGGGATTAGGGCGCGATGAAAATTACGATTGAAGATTGGATCGCAAATATTGAAAGTTTGAGAAGCACTATTCTATTTATACATAAATATCAGTTGAATAAGATTGTTCTGTTATAGGTTACTACCATTATGTGTTTATAAATTTGTTTAAATCTCCCGTATGGGTAATTTGCACAATTGTTATAAAATAACATTACTTTTAACTAAAAGGATATTTTTTTAGTTGACATTTCATGAATTTATAAAATGTTTTAGATGAATCTGTGTACCTGTAGTATATATATATAAGAAGTTGAAATAAAATCAAATGCTATACTCATAAAATTAAAGAGAGAGAATTATCACCATTCTTTTTATTTTTGTTTTTATGAAGTGCAAAAGGCTAGTTGAACAATGCGTCTTTCTTTTCTGCTTCAAATGTTTTATTGAAATCCCTTACCAAAAATTACTTCTCCCAAAACATTTAAACTGCTTTAAAAGAAGAACAACCCTTCTTAAAATAGCAATCTAAAATTCTCATCACACTCCCAACACCGGTGAATCCGTATAGAACCCTTCCATTTGCAGCAATAGGATTAAACAGGATCCAACATTCGGATTAAGACGTCAAATCGCTTTGTTTAGAGATGCTCTGTCTCTCTCAACACGACATCTGGCTTCGTGATCCGGCAGCAAATGGAAGATGAAAAACTAAATAAATAAAAAAAAAATCTTCCTGGGCAACAACACAGTCTCCTTGACCAGTGGTCAGCAAATTTTAAGCTGTGGACAGTGAAGCGGTAGATCTGGAAGGTACGCGACTGGCATGCCGAAAGGAGGTCTTGTTGATTTTGGGAAGCTGGGCATGTGAAATTGTCTTTTTCTTGTTCCAAAAGAGGTTAAAAGAGAGAGTTTGTTTTTCTCCTGAAGAATGTTGTTTGATTCTTTTTCTAAATTGAGTAAAATGTTTGTTGTTCTTTTTAGAAAGAAAGGTTGGACTGTTTTGACTTGGAAGAAAAAAAAACAAACGCTGAGATAAAACTAGACATTTTAACTTCAGATGACGAGTGCTTTTTGAGATGTCCTAAAATTAAGATTTAACATGATTTAAAACTATATTAAATTTTTTTTCGCATATTGGAATTATCTTTATTTTTATATAAATGCAAGATCTTATTAGAATACAAAATAATAATGCTTCTAAAAAGCAATTTAAAAAGAAAAATGGAGCATACTTTTATTACATTTGGCTATAAATTTCAATATTTTAATGCATATGAAAATATGTGTTGCATTTATCTTAAATACATGTTTATATTTAAATTTTATATTTATAAATAAACTGTATAGATATATAGGATAAACTTTAACTTAACATGATCTAAGGCAACATTTTTAGAAAATTATAAGCAACAATTTTCTTATTAATACTGTCAAAATCATGAATTTCATAATAACTTGGTGCAAAGAGAGGACTTTAAAATTTCTTTTTGCCAAGTGATTACTTAAAATATAAAAAAATAATGCTACTATTTGATAAATTGGTATAACATTTTACTCATTAAATATTTTACATATTAGTTAAAAACTCAAATGTATTAAAATGAAAAAAGTGGACCATTACCCGAACGCTCTGGTGAGTTTATCATTGCTTTTAAGTTATTTTTATCTATGTCCTATCATTAAGGTCTTAATCGATTGAAAAGTATTCCTGTAAATATATTTCCATAGAAATTAATCATTTTGCCTTAAAAAGAACAAAAGTTGAATTTCTAAAAGGAAAAAAATATTTATATTTTACGCCCCCGTAACACCCCTTTCAAAAAAACAATTTCAGCAAATCCTATTTTTTGCGGGTCTCTACTCAAATAAAGTAAACACTTTTTCTAATTTTCTTGGTCTAGCAGCTTAAAAACGAAATTTTTTGAATCTATAACAAGCCCGTAAGCCCAGACAACTTTCACCATCGGGAGTCGATTTTATCAAACCGTTCTTAAAGGATCTTTACCAAAGAGATATATCATAATTTTAAAATGTAAAGTCTCTGAGTCTAACAGCTAAAAAAAGGGGTTTTTAACTCTATAAGCCCCCGCCGGGGGGCGGGGGGGGGGGAGGGTGGGATGGAAGGATTTGTAACGTATCTCTTTTCAACAGAAGGAAAAACGTTTGTCGGATTTCAAGTTTGGAAGTCTAATATTTCAAAAACCGGGATTTCTTATATCTATACTTTCGTATTCCGTCCCACTTCCCTTGGAGTCCATTTTTATTTATTATTTTTTTTTCTTTGGAAAAGCTATTTTTAACGGATTTTTCTTCAAGAAAAGGAAACATATTTTCTTAATTTCAAGTCTGTAAGTGAAATATATTTCGAAAACTGGATTTTTTTTAGACTATAACATCCTCGAAAACGCTCTTGGGAGTAGATGTTCACAAAAACTGTTCTTAGTGGATTTGTACCCAAAAAAAGAAACATGCCATCCAAATTTCAAATATATAGTTCTTACACTTCCCTAAAATTCGGAATGAGTGAGTGCAAGGTGCTTATATATTTCTTTTATTTTTTAAGGTATCCGACTACTATCGGAATTACGATTTTAAAAGCCGCATTAATGGATAATTTTCATGATATTTAGTGCCACTTGGATTAGAATACATGCATACAGGTGTTTTAAGGACACACATTTTGGCAAAAAAAAAATATTTAAATACAATATTTCGGCAAAAAAATTAGCTTAGATTAACCTTTTTTCAAAATGTTCTTCTTTTGTGAAAAATGCTTCTATTATTATATTTTTCCTGTATATAGCTCATACATGTGTACAGAGGCTCAACTATGATTTTTGAAAAATTCCCATTATTTTCAGAGTTACAGCCATTTGAAATAATTATCGTCTTTTTTAATTATCGGCGTTTTTTCTTAAAATGTATCCCCTCTGTTGTCGTAAAACGTGGATAAACCCACTTCTAAGTTATTTATTTCAAAAATTCTAGTTGAGCCTTTGAACAAAGGTCTGAGCTATATACAGGCAAAATATTATTATTATAATAGAAGCATTTTTCACAAAAGGAGAACATTTTGAAAAAAAATTATTCTAAGTTAATTTTTTGCCGAAATATTGTATTTAAATATTTTTTTTCTCAAAATGTCCTTAAAACAATTTTATACATGTATTCTAATCTAAGTGACACTAAATATCCTGAAAATTATCCATTTATACGCTTTTTTAAAATCCCGGTTCCGAACGTAGTAGGATACCTTAAATATTGATGAGATTAAATAAAATGTTTTTAAGGAGAATTTTCCCACGTACATTGTTTCTTGTATTTTCATTGATATTCAGCAAATTAAATTTAAAAATTCCATATTAGCTTATATTTTTAATACGGGGAATTTATACTCAGGTTTTATTTTCTTTAGATTTGGGGGAAAAGGAGGAGAAAAATTATTTGAAATTGAGAAAATCAATGGCAAACAAAAATTATTTCGCTTACCGTTTTAATATAATTCTTTCCTTGGACAGCTTTACTTATTTCTATCTGAATCACTCTCTAATTTTTATTTATCTATAAAAAGAGCAATTATGCAAAACACTGAATTAACAATTAGAACTATAAATTATACCTAGGATTAAGCTAATAATTTTTCATTAGCAATACGAATAAATTAACGTTATTTTATTTATTTTTTTTATTATTATTATTCCAAAAAATGAAGAAAACATTTGATTATTTCAATTTTTCCCAAATTTATATATATATATATATATATATATATACTAATTTGGTGTTATCAGATCAAATAAGTGAATTTATATTAAAGTGAATAAATTTTAAAAACGAATGAAATTAAAGCAATAGAATATTTCTTCCTAATTAATTTGATAAAAATGTTAACGAAAAGTTTTCTATTTTCTTATCGAAAAATGGATAAGGCTGCCTAAGAAATTTTTAAACATATCACATATTTGATTTTTGCTAATACTTAATTTTCAAAAACCCGTGAGAATAAACTTAATGTGGAAAATAAATTTTATAATTTTTCTTTCATTTTCGAACTCTAGTTTTTATCTTGAAAATAAACAAATGCTTGATAGTTTCGTACACTTGATATTTATTCTGGACTTAGTAAATTATTGATTACTAAATATAGATGTGTTTTTTTTTCTTTGAATTGACATTTGTATTGGAATTATTTTACGTATAAGTTGAAAATGGAACCGTTTCATAAATTCATTAATATACTTTTAAATTAATATGTTATTCGACTCATATACATAATTTCCTCATGAAAACTGTTATTGCAACAAAAAATTTTGTTCTATTCAATCGATTATTTCAAATATAACTTCCAGAACATCGCATGTTTATCAACACTTTATCTCTATATACATTGATTTAATGCTTGGACATAGCTAACAATTTTTTTAGCTTGTTTTGAGGCTGCGGTTGCCATGTGGTAATAGTAGCGAAATCTGGCCGGCTTTTCCAAGACCTAGGGCCACTGAAGACTTAATGTGCAGTAGAAATTATTCATGTTTGATCACGAGGCTCTAAATTAGCGTAGTGTGGCAGTTTAGAGATTGGGACCCCAACTCATAGGTGTGAGTTTGCGCTCCCATTTGTCCTTGGTTGACATTTATAATGTCCGTCAGCAATAGCCAAAAAAAAAAAGCTTCAAAATGTGACGACAAAAAAACGCCGATCTAACCTTGATTTAAAATTAGACATCAAACAAAACATTTATCTATTTTTTTTAAAAGTTTTTTTTCTACTTATTTAAAAAAAAAATTTAATAAATCAAGATGATAAATATATGAAAACCTTCAACGCTTCAAATTTTAAACAAACACAATCTTGACTGAATCATGTAAGCTACGATGATTTTCTCTTGATGTGTGAAACATATACTTCCAACATCGATTTACGAAATATTAAATATGCCATCAACTTCCTACAAAACAGATCGCAGGAAAAGTAAATAGAAACTGCAAAATTATAAAAATATCCCAGCAGCTCTTTTCCTGTTTCAACTCGAGCCTCGTTTATCAACATTTGTATTTATGCTAAAACTTTGCTTTTTTTAAATGAGACCATGACCTACAGTAACTGTGACATCAAATTATTTTTAGCAAAGTACACTTGGAACGCTACCAATAAAAAAAAAGCCCAGAACCACAATTTCCACATCTGCGAGATATTTGAGATAAAGTCTAAAAATACATTTCCACATTCGACACAGAAGTCATTAAATACCTAAATATAAACATGAAAATAACTACATATGATGTTCATTGAAAAGGGGGGAAAATGCCTTTTTGAATTTCCAATTTGTAAATGTATTTTTGGAAGAAAAAAAATTGCCTCGAGAAATCTCCAAAACTTAGACTGCCATTTTTTTCCCTTTCTGATGTAATAAGCAAATCGTTTGCTGCGTTTGATAGTTGCCAACTTTGAAAAACACAATTCTCCCTTTTTTTTTTTTTTTACGAAATCGCATTTTCGTTATCTTTGCTTTCACTCGCAATATTCTAAGAAAAAAATTTGGTTGACGAAACCAAATTTTTATCGGATGGTTTACTCGAGATAAGCTATTGGTTACAGTTACATTCCGATAAACGACCAGTGTAAAAAGAAACAGCATACAAATCAAAATGCATAAAAGAATAGCGCTTTGGAAATTCCATTGTTTCTTCTTTTTAAGGAAAAGCAAAAGTTCTTTTTTCAGTATTTTGCAAATAGATCCCAGAATCCCATTGCATTATTTTCCAGCTGTTTAGATTCTGTTCAATTTTTATTAGTTTAACCGAAATTCTAGTTCCAATGGATGGTTAGATTTCCATGGTTTGAATGCGAAATAACAAAAATGTAGTGGCAATAAAAAAAAATACATCGTCTGCCAGTGGGAATATGGTGGTTGGTTAGTATCCAAGAAAACAAGTTTCTGTGATAATTCTTTTCTTGCGATGGCAAACTTGTAAATTCAATGTATATAACTGAATTTATTTCCGGGCATGTGTAAGGATATTTAGACTATGTATTTAATGAACATTTTTTTGTTGCGAACTTTGGAGCTTTTCGTGTTTGCGTTTCCCAAACACACTTGTCGGATATAATATTCTATGAAAGAGGTTTTAGGAATCTCTAAAATTCAGAAATACTTTTAACTGTTTATATAAAAGACTAAATAAAAGCGTACATATTACCCATTTACTGAAATGTATTTATGTGTTATATTTTGTAGAAATCACATATATTAGTTGAATTACTGAAATACAGGATGCTTACTTAAATAAATTGAAATCATTTTACGATTATCTCAATCTTTAATAAAATCGCAATACTAAGAATTTTTTGAAATTCGATTCATTTTGAATATCCTTTTAATTCAAATGGGATCGGTATTTTTACCAAAAACGACTTAGCATATTCCCAGGGAGCTAGTATTTTTTTAGTGTGGTACCATATAGGTTGATACCAATTGCCGCAATGTAATTTTAACACCCAGATTCCTTCCCGGAGGGAGGAACACTTGAGACATTTGAACTCTGAGGATGTGAAATTGTATTAGGAATTTAATTTTACCAAGCCCAACAGGCACTCAATGGATCTTTTACTTGCCGCATAATGATACGACATGGACGCTGCCGATTTTCTCCGTCAGGAAATTTCACTGACTTGGGCCGTAGTCAAACCTGCAAACTTGGGTGCAGAAGGGCAGCGACAAACCCACCGTGCTACCCATCCGGCTAATTTTTATCATTGGGTTGTACAAATCTGGTCAATAACATGCTATTAAGATTGACTCTATGTTGAAAAATTTTTTCCTCCATCATTTTATATTTACATGTAATTGGTTGTTATTTAATTTTCTTAGAATGCATTAGAAAATGTATGCACGCGTTATTTAAATATTATAATACTTCCAATTAACTAATTTTATATATATTTAATATTAGTTCAATCTCAGATAAAAAATATTTAATTGGAAAGTTTTTACAAAGTAAAATAAAAAAAAAACTAAATTTTGAAGAAAAAAAAATTAGTAGCCTTGAACTAGTTTTACAAAGTACCTAACTCACCTAAAAAATAAAAATTTGCCGTAATTTTTGAAATAAAAAACTCAAATAAAGTTAACAGATTTTAACAATAATTAAATTTAAGGGCTCATGTGACAATGTATGCTTGAAATTACTGCTTATAAAATAATGTATTTTTAAATTACTCTTGAAAGCTTAAAAATTATAAAATGTCATTAATATTCATCCATTAATGTTAATCATTGCGGCAGAAAAATTTTTCAGGCGGGGGAGGGGGTCAGAGTCAATTCTCGTATCATACTCCAATGCGCCGTCTAAAATACTCCTTTGATTTTGTAGATTTTCAAGAAAGAAAAAAACAGTAAAAAATAAATTGTTGAATGAATAATTAGCATTAATCAATAAAATAAATTGTTAATTACAACTGCTTAGTTAAAACTTACGAAATTTTTTTTTACATCAATTGAAAAAAAAAATTAAGGGCTATGGGGGGGGGGGGGGTTCGGATCTATGGATCCTCCCCCCTTGTGTCCGCCACAGACTTTAATATAAAATTATCTTTTTAAAGTTGAGAATATTCTTGGACAATGTTTTCTTTTCCTTGCAGATTTCTTTCTGATGGTTAAGATTTATAAAAGAAACAAATATTAATTTACAAAAAAATGTTTGTGAACAATTATTTTTTTTAATAACATATAGTGTTTACGAATTTCGAAGTCTATTTTAAGTTGTTTCCAAAGTACATTACAATATTTTTTGAATCTCTATTTAACGAATTTTTCACATAACGGACTTTTTTTCAGAATTTAGCGACTTTTATAAATAGAAGTTCGAATGAGTATGCTTAAAAGACTATTAGAAAGAAGAAAAATATAGGAAGGGTGACTGGATAATAAAACGACACAAGTAAAATACTGAAATAAAGAACTAAAATCAGACGTGTGTCAAAAATACAAATAAAAATACATCCTCCAACACCGGCTTTAACATCACTAAATATCGTCAAAGTACCAAGACTGTAAATGCCAAAAGATTTCTTTAAATTTAGTCATTGAGAAAAAAGAACGAATGACTTAAAACATTTAAAGACCTTTTAAACCCCTTAGTTATTCAACGTATATATCTGTTATTAACTACTTATATCTCTAATGGACAATTAAAAGTCCGTAACTGCCTTTTAGAATAAAAATACTATGTTAAGTAATGGCATTCAAATACACCCTTCGAAGCACCAGAAGAATATGAAAATGGCTTTCCTGTGCATAGAAATGTTGCAGCTTTTAGAATGGAGGATAAAAGGGGACTTACTTTAAACAGCCAAAACCACAACAACCATCCAAAGACTGTTTGGCATACTAATACCTCAGAGAGCATTTCCAATCTTACTCTGTACATCGATATAAATATATAAAAACTAGAAAACGGGGAATCTCTTAGGGTCCTCCACTTGAATAATATCTTTGTAGCACAATAAAAACCATTCCTCCAATGCAAATGCTAGGACCTTAATACCCGAGGTTTGGCGTAAAAAAGAATTTATGGTATGCTGCTATATTCTTGGGTGGATTTAAATTCACTTCAGCTCGGTGATGGCGAGGAAGGGTGGAGGGGAAGGAAAAATATCGTCTGTCCCGGTCTCTTTCTTTCGGAAGTTAAAAAGAAATAAGTACGCAAAATGGCCGGCAAATTACCCCGATGCTTAAAATCGCTCGCAGGTAAAAATGGCTAAGCTCTTTCAAATTGCAGGACATAAATTTTCAGTTAAAGAGAAACGAACAAACTAACAGGGAGGCTTTATATTTTTCCAAGTTTGTTTGAAATGAGGAATTGGAAAAGTGGTTATTTGCTTTGTAAATTATTATTTCTTTTTCAAAAGGCTCAGACGAATTTGAAGTTTATGTATTTTCAATAAAAGTTTTCAGTGGAATCAGGGTTTTTAAGCCTATTGAATTGTGTAATTAGATTTCAAATGAAGATTTGAATGCGTTTGAGTAAAAACGAAACTGCCGTATATGCATATTTACGTTTTTTTTTTTTTTTTTAATTCTGATAAAACAGATTTTTAAAAATATGTAAATTTGGTTTAATCGTCAAAAACGCTTTTCCCAATTTCGCATTCTATTTACATTGATATTAATACTGTAACCACTTGTACTTGTTTTAAAGCGTAATTGTTTTCTAAGCGTTTGAAGAAAAGCCTTCCGTAAAGTCTTGGTAATTATTTTCAGAAAAAAAATAAATAACTCAGCATCATTAAAACTTATCTTTTGTTAAAAGCTAATCTGTTTTATTTGAAGTCTAAATAACATGATTAATTTCTTAATACAAAATGGAAAATTAAAAAAAAAACTATTTTTGACTCAGATTATTAGTTTTTGCTACATCCTGAGAAATTTCAAATTAAAATCTAAGCCTCAAATAGTGAAATTCCTCATCAATATCTTGAAAAAAAAACGTAATCTTGTATTTTTTTAAGGAAAAAGGGATTTCCAGATTAACTTTTAGCGTATAAGTAAACTTAGCATTATTTATATCAGTGTCAAACATTTTTTTTTTTAAATTATTTATTTAAGCTTCCTTTTTATACACAAAATTATCTTTACCAAATGAATCCATTATTTATTAGCTGTATCAAATATATTTCATAGTACTTCTTAATTAAACTACTAATGCTATAGTTCATTCAAGATTGTTAAAAATCATTAAGAAATCAATTAAATCAGCTTTCTTAAACTTTGGGGTGTGATAACTCCAAGGGTGGGAGAGGTAGTATGCAGAAAAGTGTTAAAAAAAAGATTGTTTAATAAATTGTTAATTTATTGAAATGAAGCGAAACAAAATACTTTCTGATATAATAAAAAAATGAAATAAATAATCGCTTTTTATTTTACCACTTGATATTGTTATTCTGTTATATGTATATATACATACTTACATTAATTGTAAGTATTTAATAAAAAGTAACTAAAATAAAATATTTCTTGACTTAAGTAGGAATTGACTTAAAAATTTTTTTTATTACTTGTCATCTATTATTATCACCTATTTTTCTCATTTATTTTGTTTCAAAATTTATAACCTACCGAAATAATTTCAACTAAAACACTTCCATACCAAAGAGGGAAAAAAATCAAAATTAGCGATAATAAACTTAAATGGCAAATAAAGAAATACTTTTAAAGGCAAATTTATGTTTTTATTCTTGCATAAGACCCTTCATTAGAATTAATAAACTTTGATATACGTTCCATTTTAAGAGAAAATATGTAAGACGCAAACTGAAAGGGATGTATTGCATTTATCCATTCTTCTTGAAGCCTTATTTTCTCAAACAAAAAAAAAACACTCTTCATGATAATGCGCGGAATTTTATTTCTTAAGTAAGGGTTAACACATCATGTTCTACCGAAACTTTTTTTATCTTTCTCTCTGCTACCACTTTCATAAATTTAATTTCTAATTCATCATCAACACTCTACAAGCCACGGCCTTATTTCCCAAGTAGTGACGTTCTTCGCTGAATAAAGAAAATAATAGCCAGAAAGAAAAAAGCGCGAAAACCAATGAAGAAAAGAAGAGGTTTAATGAACATTTATGTTTCAACAATGCGTTCTTTCTTTTGGAAAAAGCTCCACTAATTAATTTTCATTCCCAGAACCTTTTTGGAAGATATTAAGCTGACATTTTGCTTGCGAGTATAGAATTAGTAGAAGGCTCCGCGTCGAACTCGTTCTTGGGGGATATTGGCCAACGTTGAAGTATGTCGGAGAGTTCTGGAGCAAGAAAATTTGAAAAGAAGTGAAGAGGAAAAGAAGGAAGGACGGCATCACAGATATTATATTTAAGTGCAGTATCATTTTATGGTTCAAGATAACTAATTAGATATAATGATGGGGCTATTGGGATTATTTGCTTTTTTTTTTTGCTTATTTTTTGGATCCGTTGATAGGAAATAACTTAAAATCGTGCTTGTCTTATGAGAAATTTATGAAGTTTTAAGTGAGGTTCCTATGCTTTTCTATGCATTAATTAACTGATGGCTTTGAAAATTTGCATTCCCCAGAATGTTAAACATTAATTACCGGGAAAAGTGCTTTCTTATTCATTTCTAATAAGCGTAATGCTTAAGCATACTGCTATTGAAATATTAAAAAAGTACTTGCAAGCTGAATTTATTCCATTAATTAATTAATAAATGAAACTGCAATAGCATGATTTATTTGCTTACTTCAGAATTGCAACCAGTGTATATACGGATGTATCAAAGTAAGCTAATTAGTTATTAATACATTTTCTTGAAATAAGATTTTGTTACCAAGCAGTGATAGAAAAAAAAAATCTGTAAATGCAATTAAATGTAAGATAAAAAATATTGCACACATTATTGCAGTTATTTCAATATTATTATTATTTCAATATTTATATTTCAATATTATATTATTAAAGAAAAAGGATTTTTTTTTTTATTATTTATTTTGTTTCGTATGCACTTACTCTTTCGTTTAATAGCTTTTAGTTATTGACTCCTTTTAATGTAACTTAATTATTATTATATCTCTCATTTCTAATATTTGATAATTGTAAGTAATGGATTGAGTTAATTATTTTGAGCAATAAAACACAATGGAATTTGCACTCATCCTTGTTTTAATGTGCACAATTATTATTTTTATTTTAATCTTAATATATTTAAAAGACGAGAAACCTTATAATTTAAGATTAAGAATTATTTGTTATGTAGACGGAATTTTTTTCTTTCAAATGGGGCTGTGGATTGGATTCCCGTTGTAGATCCCTGCAAGCTGGCATCACTTTTTAGTGTGCATTACATACGCGGATGCTAATTGACAAAATGTAATTTTGACACCCAGTTTCCTCCCCAGAGGGAGGCACCTGAGCTCTAACGATGCAAAATTGTACTCAGAATATAATCTTTAAGAGAGTATTCAAGGGAAACAGGAACTTGAAGGATCTTTAACAAGCCGTTTAGTCATACGACATGGACACTGACAATTTTTGGCATCATGAAAATCCACCAACTTGGGCCAGATTCGAACCTGCAAACGGGCATATAAGGACAATGCCTAACCAACTGCGCAAACCAACCGGCTGAGAACGTGACGCATTACGCTATATTTAATTTAAAAGTATGTTTTGCGATTGCATCTGGTATATGATGTTCTCATCATAACATTTTATTACATGGATATAACATTAAAAAGGGATGCATAGATAGAGGTTTCAAATTAAAACTTCAATTATTTATGCATTTAAATGTCATTAAATAAAACCCCGCTGGAATGTTTGTGCAAAAATATCTTAAAAATTTAGCTAATGTGTAACGGATAAATGCATTATTCTTTCGTTATGATTAAATATTTTAACTGTATGAGAATTAAAATATGTTTTTATATAATATCACAAAATTTGTGACAGATTTTTTTAAATAAACTTCTTTAGATTAAAATATAAGTCTTTATCTCTGTATGATAGAAAAAAATATTTTTCTTTTGCTTTTGTATAAAATAATTAGCGAAATACTATTAGAACTTTTTATTTAAATCTCAAAGTATCCGCTAGTTTCGTACTTCCTTTATTTATTTTAGTGCTCTCTGCTAAAAGCTATTTCTATTGTTAAAAAAATGCAATTTATTATTAAGTTATAGAAATTTAACTGGGACCGTCCTAAGTTCTTAAGTTTTTTTGTACTTAGCTTCAGTTCACAGCTTTTAAAAATGTCATCCCCAATCGGTTTTTTCTCTCTCTCCCTCTCTCTCTCTTTCTGTGAACTCCATTTTTTTAACGATATTAAGCTAACAGGAACGTCAAAAAGTCAAATTAAAAGGAAGAAATATCTCAGATTCCATTTGATTTTTCTCTTGTTTCAAATGACTTTTTATGAATCCTTTTTATATTTTAATGGAATTGAGAGTAGGGAAAAAAAAAACTCTTAAGTTGCTTCGCATTGTCTTAAGAATGTATTAATTCAAGTATCCTAAAGAATTTTTTCACAGTTATTTCTCTGTTATATATTTAAGCTCCCCGTGATTTTTATCATAAAGTGTCTGCTTACTTCTTTTTTCCATTCTTTCTTGACCTTTTTTCTCTTGAAAGAATGTCAAAAATTCTTTCAATATCCCTTTATAGCGTGGATAAATTACTGTTTAAAGTTTTATGATGTTTTTATTTACAGGTTACTTAAAATGAAAGCACTAATCATATATATATATAAATGATTTTAAATACCAGAAATTCTTCAAATTAATAAATATACTTGTCATTATCCGCTTCGCTGGTTATTTTATGTTTTTGTATGACTATATATTGTTTTTCAGTTCCTACTATTAGCAGACACTCTCTAATTATTTATTTATCTTGGTGGAATTTTCAATCGTTAATAAAATACATTTTAAAGCGCTCGATTGAGCTGAAATTTTATATACATGATTATTTTGGATGACAATACAATAATTTACTTATTATTAATAAAAACTAGTTATTCAAATAATTAGAAATACAGCCACGTTGGCCTTATTTTTGGCGTCTTAGCGACCCTTTTGGCGACTTGTGTCAAAACTTTTAAAGATTTTTTTTTCTCACGTTTTAAAGCATTCAGTTGAACTGAAATTTTATAAACACGATTGTTTTGGATGACAATACGATACTTTAATGATAATGAATAAAAATTAATTACCACTTAATGTTGCGATTCTGTCATTTGTCTTTACATATTTATATTAATTGTAACTATTTAATAAAAAAGTAGCTAAAATAAAATTTTTCTTTGTTGATCTAAGTAGGAATTGACTAAAAATTTTTTTTTATATTACTTGTTTGTAACTTACTTATTAAGGCCTTTAGCATTAAAGTATCCGAATACGTTCGGAACCGTGATTTTGCAAAAGCGCACGAAGGAATATTATTTTAATATTTAGTGTCACTTAGATTAGAATACACGTATAAAATAATTTTTAAAATATTATTGCAAAAAAAAATTTTAAATGCGATATTTTGGCAAAAAATGAACATAGAATGACCTATTTTCAAAATAGCTTTTAAGAAAACTGCTTCTATAATAATAATATCTTGTCTATATATAGCTCAGATCTCTATACAGAGTCTGAACTAGGGGATTTTTGAAATATATAACTTAGCAGTAGATTTATTTACATTTTAATACATCAAAGTGAAAAAATGTTAGCAAAAAAATACCATTTGTTATATCAGTTGATTGTAACTCTGAAAATAATGTGAATTTTTCAATGTTCTTAGTTCAGGCTCTCCGGAGAAGTCTTAGCTATGTATAGGGAAAATAATTTTACGATGGAATAACTTTTTCATAAAAGGAGAATGTTTTGAAAATAGTTAATTTATATATGCTCATTTTTTGGCAAAATATCGCATTTAAATAATTTTTGTTGTAATAATATCCTTAAAACAATTTTACACGGGCATTGTAAGCTAAGTGACACTAAATATTGAAAAATTTATTCGTTTGTACGCTTTTGCAAATTTACGTTTCAGAACGTAGTCGGATACCTTAAGCTACCAATCGTTTCCAAAATATTATTATAGCCCTTACCTCTATTTAAAAAGGACAGGGTTTGAATCACTAAGACGGAAATATATTTATTATATTGCACTTTAATCGCGCACTTTTTTCCTTGAGTGTCGATTTCCTTTTTAAAAACAATTATGCTTGTCAAATTTAAAGTCCGCTTGCCTCATAGCTCAAAAATATGCATTTTTTTATTCACAATGTCATCATAACTCACTCTTGGCTCCCATTTCTGCAAGAACATGTTCTTCGCTAATCTGTACACAACATTAAAAACATGCTTGTTTAATTTCAAGTCGGTGGGTCTAATATTCCAAAAACGGTATTTTGTTTTATCTAAAATGCCTCGAAATCTTTGATGGGTTCTATTTGTGCCCTCCTATTAATACTCTTCGTAAAATACTTCTTTAACTGTTGTTTCAGTTTAAAACCGCCTTCCGTAGAGAGAACTTGATTTTATGCTAATTTTTTAGTATTTAATCCCTGGCAATTTTTTTTGTAGGGAGTTAGTCATTACTCAATTATGAAAGTAAAATTAGAGAATTACCTTTCGGAAAATTTGTTGTAAGAGGGAACTTTGAAATTGGAATACAGCAAACTCATGAGAAATCAGACAAGTACTATTTTATCAGATCAAACTTTTTTTTAGATAAGTGCATAATTATTTATCTTAAAACAGTGTTTCTCAAACTGTAGGGCACGCACCCTAGGGGGCGTGATAAACCTACGTGGGAGGCGCGAGTATATCGAAAAGTAGAAAACAAAAGATTATTTAAAAAATATTTTAACCTACTGAAATGAAACAAAACAAAATACACATTGTGACATAATAAAAAATAAAATACATATTTACACTGATATAATTCATTATTGTATCAGTATTAGTACTGCACTAGGCATTTCATAATTAATTTAACAGTACTAAGTTAAGAACAATTTTAATAATTACCAGTGACACTGTGGGAATTTCATAAAATTATATGCACAATTTAATGCCTATTTATAATTTGTACGGTTTATAAGTAGTAGATTTAGCCAAAGCATATTATTATTGAATTCTATACAAGGGGGTTTTTTTTATACCCCCGAACAATTTTTAAATCGGGTTTTTCGAAAAACCCGGGTTTAAGAAGACTCCTTTTAAAGTTAAAACTTTTTGTTAAAATTTCCCCGGTTTTAAAATTTCCCTGGATTGATCAATTTGATTGAAATAAAAAAAAATTTTTTCTATACAAAAATTGGTGGAATTAAATAATGGGTTTCCCCGAAAATTTTTCTTTAAACCTTTTTTGGGGTTTTTTCCTTTTAAAAAAAAATTTCCTTGCGCATCAATTTTAAATTTTTTAAAAATTTTTAAAAATTTGGGTTTTTTGAAAGGAAATTTTTGGGATCTTTCCGGAAAAACCCATACCACCACAAATGATTAAAAACAGGGGAAACTGTTTTTTAAAAAAAGGGGCATTTTTAAGGTGGAAGGGAGGGAATATTTTTCTTTGTTAAAAAATATAAAGTTGGAATATTTTTTGAAGGCTTGCTTGTTTATTTTGATTTTTATTTTAAGTTTTATATTGTTTATATAGTTTAAAGCTGAAAAAAAAGTTTTTTCTTGGTTATTTGAAGTGAATCAGACAATCAAAACGAGTAAAAACCTAATTTTACTTAAATTAAATTGATTGATGATTTAAATTCAGCAAAAAAAGGAATACGAAAGCAATATTGGAGGCAAACATCTTAATTTTGAACCATGTTAAAATGACAAAGATGATACCTGAGTTGACCTGATTTTCTCTGTTGAGACTCTGACCCTGAAAAATTTAATATGTAGCAGCTCCTTAGATAATGAATCTTATTTGAATTATTTTTAACGATATTTCACTAAAAAACAAGATGGTTCCAATTCATTTTACAATTAACACACATATGAACCTGTGCTTCCATACGCCATAATAGAACAATGGAAATTATTTGTATATTCGATGGATAGGGTCTCAGATTTTGTGATAATTGAATTGTGATAACCCCCCCTTGCTTAAAGTTTCCCGTCAATACCCCGGGGGGGTAAAATTTTCCCCTCTTTTTTCCTCTCCCTTTAAATTTTTTTGGGGTTAAAAGTAACGCGCGAAAAAAAGTTCAACTATTTCTTATCCCCAAATCATGTTTTTATTTCTCACCAGAGGGCAGTACCGGATTTTTAAATTATAACGTATTTAAAATTTAGTCATTTTTTTTTTAAACTAGATGCAGAAAATTAAACATATTTTTTAGCGATATTTTTTTGTCCTTTAGCTCGGTTACTTAGCTCCCTTTTCTTGAATACAAGAGGGGGTTTCATTTTGTGATAAAAAGGGGGCATAATTTTTTAAAATTGTATTCATTATGGAGTTAATCAGGAAGTAAAACGGAATTTTTATTTAAGGAAAAAGGGAAAAAATGATTTTTAAAAACCCATTGTTTTAAAATTCCAAAATAAAAACTGGGAGCAGTGATGATGGATCTGTACTGTTACGTGTGATGTTGGCTTTTTTATCTCATGCATTGAAATTTATCTCACAAAAAAATTACTATAAAGAGTTTTTACGTTGTACATAAGTGTAATAAAATTCTTCTTTAATGCTTAAAATACATGATTTTATTTTTTTTTTTTACTGAAAAAGAAACATTCAGTCAAAATACCCCTAAATGTTGGCTCTTCTTAAAAAAATTAATTTTAGTGTTTCAAGCTAAAAATTTACTCAAAATTTAAAAATTTTAAATTTTTTAAATAATTTTTTATATTTTTTTTTGAATTAGGACTTTTAAGACCGTTTTCTTCAAAATTACGCGACCGTTAAAAGGTGTGACAGTTAACATTCACCCCTTTCGATGGCCCCGCCGTTTGGCGGGGGGTGAAGGAATAGGGGAAAGGAATATAGTTGGGCCCTTGATCTTTCCCGTTTGGATTTTTTTTTTTATTTGCCCCTTTATCTAATTTAGTTTTTTCTGTATCCTTGTTTATATAAGAAAAACGTTGTTGTGTCCAAGTGCTGCGGTCATTATAAACGTAAAAATTTAACTGCGCATAAATTTAAAGTTCCTCATGAAAAAAAAAAAGAATCCCAACTGAATGTTTTAAGTTTTTTAAGGAGGGTTTGGAGATAATTGCAGGTTACATAGTCAAATTATTGAATGGACACAAATGATTTTCGGTAGATCGGGAGTTTGCTGAAGATGATGAACGTTCTTGTCAAACTGTGACATCAAGAAATGCTCAATGTTTTTGTTCGATATTAATTGCATCATCATAATCATGGTACCTCGAGGCCAAGCTGTTAAACAGCAGTACTACGTTGAGGTCCTGAGAAAGTTTAGACAAAGAGTGAGGAAGAAAAGGCAAAATCTGCAGAGCAACAACCCGTGGATTTTGCACCAACACAGCGCCTCGGTGCACATTGTGATCTCTATAAAACAGTTCTTGGAGGACAAACTATTAATGTGCTCTAACATCCACCGTACTCACCAGATCTAGTACCATGCAACTTTTAACTGTTTCTTTAAGTGAAAAACGTATTGTTGGGAACACATTTTCAGTTTGTAGGAGAAAAAAATAAAAACGGCACACTTACTGTAGGTGATGACACTTAATGATCCGCAGCAATTATGTGAACGGTAGAAATATCGTATGTAGCTATGTATTGATCTTGAATAGAAGTATGTTGAAAGGGGTTTAAAGTTATTATTTTATTGTTTTCAAAAAAGCTAATTTTTAAGATTAGTCCAGTTATTAAATTGTCTCAGAAGTATATGTGTTATTGAAATTTCGAGAATGATGACAAATTTGATATCTTTCGTTATTGGACTGAGAATTTAAATAATGAAGTTCTCCGCCAGTACTTCCGAAGCTCTAAAACTTAGTTATCAATGGTGCTGACTAAATTTACTTTTTATGGTCAGTTCGTACTGTTTTCTGCAAAAATAGCAGACATAATTACTCAGGAAATTTAATAACAATTCATGAAAAAATATTCGTAATTAGCAGCAATACTACCAAGACCTATGAAGATATTCTGAACACTTGTTAAGCATTGGCATAACTCAAAGCCGGATCTTAAAGATAAAATCAGGTATGGTAGTTAATATCAACTATTCTCTAACAAGTGTAACAGAGTAAAAATATCAGATATTTTTCATTCGTTCTAAATGAGATAAATGTGGCAATTTTGTTCGTAGTGGCTTCGAATCCTATACAAAACAAAGCAGAAAATGTTCTGAGACTTATTCAGATACTTGAACCAGCTCCATAATGCAATTATCTGTACTAATGCTTCACTAATTCAATTATTAGTTCTCGTTAGCAAATGAACAAAAATTTCCTACTAACGATTTTTACACTTTACCAAGCGTTCTGGATTTCGTTAGTCTGCATTTAAACTATGTCTGCTGTTGGAATAAGTAGACAAAGATTTGGAGCATATAGAAGAAAATGTTGAAGATATATCCTTAATCAATATTCGTATATAAAAGGAATAAAGGTGCAAAAAGCTAGATTTAATTACTTAATGTTAAAAAAGCATTCTACCTAGGGGGCGTGATAATTCTGCAAACATAATTCTGCAAGTATATCGAAAATTCAAAAACAAAGGATTTACAAAATAACCAATTTACTGAAAGGAAGCAAAACAAAATATACATTCGGACATAATAAAAACAAATTACATTTACACTGATATAATATACTTATAAATGTATCAATACTTAATAATGTATTTGATAACTAATCTCACAATACTAAGTGAAAAAAAAGTTTAATAAGTACTAGTGATTACGTAGGCTTTATATAGGAATAATTAGTGATTCACGTAGGCTTGTCATATACAAAATTTAGTACTTATTTTGATAATTTGTACGGCTTATGATTAACCCGCGATCACTCGCACGGTGTTTTAAATTCACCTCCAGGATTCTAAAAGAATGCGCAGAAAAACGATTTTTTCTGTAGCTGCACATTTATGTCGTTGAACCTTCAGGACTAATGCAATCCCTATCTCGAATGATTGGAATGTAAACTTTAAAGTTTATCTGAGGGGCTGAGAACTCCCGCGAGAGTTGAGCATGTATACAGTCTGCTCTGAAGTTAAAAGATTAAAATATTATTTCTACTTCTACTATCATTATCTCATAATTATAAGAATTATTTATTACTGGTTATCGTTTATATTACTGGTTTATGAAAAATATAAAAAATTTTGTGTTTTAAAATGAAAATTATGTTTAGTTTAATTAATGTTAGTCTCATTTATGAATAAATTTAATAATATTGTATATTACAAAAACATCTACTTTATAATTATTATATCATAATGACTTAAGTTTATTCTAAATACAAGTGTTAAAAGTTTGGGGTGTTCTCTACACCCCGCGAGTAACGACGGTAGCAAAAACAGGCGCGAGTGATCGCGGGTTAAAAAAAATCGTACTATAGCTTTATTGTCATAGCGCATTATTATTGCATTCAATGTATTGTTATTGCGTGAAGGGGGCATGATGAAAATTAAGATTGAAAATTGGGTAGCAAACATTTAAAGTTTGAGAAGCACTGCACTAATATACAACTCGTGGCATAATATATAACGTCTAAGATCATAAGAAAACCAATATACTTTACCAATGTACAGATCGTCAAACCATAGATGCGAATGGGGCTCTTTGTTTAGCCGGTTACAGCTCTTCAGACTTCCAGCTGTATGAATAATTAATAAAAATAATTATACCTACTAGAAATAATTGTTTTCTCTCCTCTTTCTCCTTTATAATAATATTTTGAAAAGATTTACATTATTCGCGGTGCTTAAGAGTATTAAGAATCACTGAAAATATTAAAATTTATTCTAAAGAAGTAAGCCTAATTTATTGGGAGAAATACCAGCCTTGGGAAGGAACTTATTAAAGTGGCATACATGAGTTAGTTACACATTAAAGTGGTGTGCAATACATGAGTTAAGGAGCACTTTTTATGAGATGAGCATAGACACACATAAATTCCAACTGAAGAGCCAAAAACACATTCCGTATTTTGTGACATTTTTAAGGTTAATAGGAAGAGATGAGACATGGATTGCATGCAGGAACAATCAAATTCAATTTTATGATTACTATGAACAAGAAATTTCAGAATAAATTTCTAAAGTTATTAATCATAGAAACATTTTTTTCACTACGAATGGGATTTTAATACCACCATTATGGTCTTTTGACAGCTATTCTTCTATTAAGCCACAGAAACAAAAATATCTTTGTAAGTTCCTAGTAGTGGAAGGAATGGAAAATGTTACTTAGTGTACAGCATTATTTAAATATTCTAAATGAAAATGTTAATTAGAATGCAACAGACTTGTGTGTGACCGTGACTGCTACCAGAGACTCCGCTTGCCTTCTTGTATATGCGTACGTGGCCCTACGTATAAATGGCTCGTTGAGCAAATGGCTCTTTCATACCTTAGTTATCTTATTTCTCTTACAAAATGGTTTTTCTTTCAAACGTTTTCTGACTATTGGTTTATACCAGGGATGGCGGATGATTTTAGGCCCAAAATAACTACTTCTCTACGATATAAATAACCAAAAATGATTAATGATTACTGTGTAGTAAAAAGTACGATGCAGATTTAAATATTTCATAACCTTTCTCCGTCCTTCACTTAAACGTACATTTTGTTAAAGGTTCCTGATATTATTTTCTTGTAACTACTTAGTTTGCGTCCTATCGTCGCAATATAAATGTCAAAAAGCACTAAAATGCTTGTTTCACTTAAATAAAAAATTTTGGGATTTTTTCCTGTAAAAAAGCTTGAATTTTTTAAACTTCATTTCCCTTGGGAGCAGTACTTAACATAAACAAGTAATATAAAAAAAATACTTCAATTTTTCTCAAATCCTACTAAGAATAACAAAGAAATATTTTATTGTATAGTTACATTTTATCAAATAATTACAATTAATATAAATATGTATATACATATGACAGAATACCAATATTAAGTGGTAATTAATTTCAATTAAAATATCATTAAAGTATCGTATTATCATCCAAAAAATCATGTATATAAAATTTCAGTTCAACTTGAATGATTTAAACAGTGATGAAAAAAATCTTTTAAAGTTTTAACCCAAGTCGCGCTAAAGGTGAAATAACGTGACTGCATCTGTAATTCCTTAAATAATTTTTCAGTCAATTAATTTTAATTAATTATAATTAAATTATCGTATTGTCATCCAAAACAATCATGCAAAAATTTCAGCTCAAATGAGCTCTTTAAAATGTAATTTATTAACGATTGAAAATTTGAACAACATAAATACACGAAGTATGAGCAATAGCGGGGAATCGAAAAATTAAACATTTTTTTTTTTTTGCCTTTATTTTCAAGAAAATTTTTTCCCTTTTGGCTGAATTAAAATTTGAAAAATTTTTTCGACCCAAACTTTCTACTGTGATTTTATACAGACGTCTAGATGTGTCCAATATATCTTAAAAATATATGCCACTATAAAAGAAATTATAAGAATTGACCCCCATGTAGCTTATAAAAAGGTTGTCCGCCAAAAAAAGAATGAAGCCCCCCAAAAATTAGTTTTTTTTTCAAATAGAAAATAGTATCTACATTAATTTTCTTCTGCCTTAGCTATTCCATAGAGAGCAGCATAATTTATTATACAACACATTTTTACTTGAATTTATTACAACTTTTTCTGTTGTAAAATGTTTCTCGTGTTTTGCTTTTTATACTATAGTGCTACATGATATTGCACTTTACATGTTAAAGAACATACATATGTATTAAATTTTAAAAATTCTTTATTATAAACACATGTAGGAATTCCAATGTTGGGAATTTTAATGAAAATTGAGACATTTTTCTGTCTAAAAATGAATGCCGTGTTTATTCCAGGCTCTTAAGCAATTTGGCGAAAGACATCTTTAAAATATCTTTAAAAAGAAACGAAAATAATATGTGATGTACATTCTCATTTTTTTAAATAATTTTTTCTAAAAAAAAAAAACATTTTTATTTTTTAATAAAAGATAATTTACAGAATTTTACACATTCAGAATACAGAAAGAAATACGTTCCCTCTATGTACTTTGATATCTTAAGTACCTTTATTGTATATCTTTTTAATGTGACGCAACTACCCTTTTGAAACTGAATTTTTATTGCTTTTATAAATGCAATATTTTGTTTGAATTGAATTTATCAACAAGGGAGGGGCACTGGAAATTCTTTGGGATCACTTTGGGTTTGTAGTACTCTTTTTAGGGGTGTTAACCTCAATGTAATTCCTTCGAATGGCCAGTCAATCGGAGAAACAGTTCGAAATTCATGCTTTGCTTTTATACAATTAAATTTTTAAATTTTTCCCAAGAGTTCGTAGCTTGATTGGAAATCGTCTGTTTTTGCTGGGGGCTGGTTCGATTCCAGCATTCAAATTTTTTTCAATTATTTAATTTTTTTTAATTAAATAAATTTTTTTATGAAAGATTTATTTAATATTAAAAAGATATTTTTGTAATTATTTTGTATTTTATAAAAATATTTCCTTTTGATTTATATAAATAATTATATTAAATTTTGTTATATTTTATATTAGCCAAAGGCATTTATAATAAAATATATAATAAATATTAAAATGATATTTTTCAAAAAATTAGTTGCAAATAGTTTTATAAATGAAATACAATATACTATAAATAAAATATTATATATAATATAAAATCAGTTATAAAAATATATTATTATTACAAATTACCTATTTTAGAATTCATATAATAAAAATATGTCTTTTTATATGTTATTAAATTAATTATTTTGCTACCTTATAAAATATTTTAATAATAAGTCCTTTCAAATAAATTTATTTAATTTCAAAGTTTATTTTAAATAATTTATTAAATTTGTTTAAATAATTTTAATAAATTTATTTAAATAATTTCTACACAAATTAATAATAATTTGTGCAATAAATCATAATTTCAGTAATAAATCATAATTTTAATAATAAATAATAATTTTAATAATAAATTAATAATTTTAATTATAAATTAATAATTCTAATTATACCACACTCTAATTTTAAATTAATAACTCTTTAATTTTAAATTAATAATTTTAATTTTAAATTAATAATTTTAATTATAAAATTAATAATTTTAATTGTGAATTAATAATTTTAATTTTAAATTAATAATTCCTAATTATAAACTAATAATATTTTATTATAATAAGTAATGCTTAATAATAATTAATTAATAATACAAATATTGATTGATTAATTATAATATTAATTAATTACTAATTAGTATAAATTATGATTAATTAATTAATTTTAATAAATAATAATTAATTTCATTAATTTCCACTATTAATAATTTTATAATAATTATTTTAAATATTTTTATTTTATAACTATTTTTAATATTTTAATTAATAATAATTTTTTTGAAATATTTTTAATTAATAATAATTTTAAATATTTTAATTAATACAATTTTAATAATTTTACTAGTAAAAAATCTAAATTATATGGCTTAAAAATTTTTTTATTTTGTAAAATTCAAAAATAATTACAGTATTATCATTTAATATTTAATAAAACCTTTCATAAATAAATAATTTCACTTAAAAAAAAAATAATTAAATGAATTGGAAGGGAAAAATTGATCGCGTGGAATCGAACCCTAGCCTCCAGCATGTATGACGATTTACCAATCAAGCTACGAACTCGTTATGGAAAAATTAAAATTTAATTGTATAAAAGCTAAGCATGAATTTCGAAGGCTGATTTCTCCTGAACTGACTGGCCATCTGACGGAATTATACTGAGGGTTAACACCCTAAAAGAGTACTCACTATTACAATTCAAGTTCCCGATGCCAAATGAAATTTAGTCGTGCCCCTCCCTTGTGGGCATTTGGGACATACACTTCTATCTTCCCCTATTTCTTCCTGGGCTTTCTATGCATCCTGTCCTATAAACCGTAATTAATATGCTCTATAGTTTCCTAGAAACTATAAGGTGATTTGCAAGGATAGCTCACCCTTTATAACTCCGCCAAGCCAATTATCTCTTTACTTTGCTTTGCTTTGCACCTTTTTTGTTGCTTTTTTTACTCAACTTAAAAGACTTCTATAAAAGTCTAAAAGTTACCAAGATGTTCCCCTTGTGATGATGAATGACTTAACCACGGTCAAGTATCGAGATTAGCGCATGGCATGGCACTTTCTTTACATCCACATCCCGCAAATCCAAACTAGTGCACTTCAGAGATAAAACTGTCCTTTCCTCAAATTTCTTGAAAAAAATTACTTAGTTGCTGGCTATAAAATTATTATTTTTAATAAAGTACTTTAACAGGTAATCCTAATTGTGTGAAAATTCCTCTAGTTTTATTTGAATTTTTATTTCCTTTTACAATTATATGTTCATTTAATTATTTAATTATTACCCAGATTAGTAAAAATTATTTAATACACCTCAACACTGGGTATTTCAGTTTCCGTCGAATGGAATTCATTCAAGATTAATGATTTTCAAGCATTTGTTGTGTTATATAACGATCTGCTATTTTGTACAGCTTCAGCTTAGAAAATGCATGCTAATTTTTTGTTTTTGTTTTGTATAGCTATGTAATTGGAACTACGAATCACTGCTTTTCTGTTGCATTATAATGCAGTAAGCAAATTCTTAACTGAGCTCCACTCATACATAAATATCTTATCCAATTCATTCTATTATATATTTATTTAATTATTTAATTATTACTCAGATTAGTAAAATTGTTTCAATACACCTCAACACTGGATATTTCAGTTTCTGTCGAATGGAATTCATTCAAGATTAATGATTGTGAAGCATTTACTGTGTTATATAAAAATCTGCTATTTCGTACCGCATCAGCTTAGAAATGCATGCCAGAACTTTTTGTTTTGTTTTGTGTAATGTAATTGAAACTAAATCACTGCTTTTCTATTGTTTTCTAATGCAGCAAGCAAATTCTTAATTGAGCTCCATCGCTACTTAAATATCTTATCCAATAGCAAAAGGGATAATTTAATGGAACTAAAGTACACATACACACATTCAAGTAGTAATGTTTTATATTTTGAAATAAATTTTTGGTAGGTTCGTTTTTATTCTAAACAGATATTACGTCGTGTTTTCATTATTTCCTCATTTTGACATTGATAATTACGATAATTAATATGAGTATAAATAAATAAAACGTAGATAGTTCATACTAGAACCTATGTTGTAAAATACCCCACGCTCAAATGATTGCTGCATTGAGCGAAAAAGAAGCTATAAGCTACCACGTAGTCCCAAATATGATATAAATCAATTTTCCAGCTGAATAGCCACTAAACGCCAAGCCCGGTTAGGAGAGTATTTAGTTTAGATTTATCAAAAAAAAAAAAAAGGACAGGTCTTCTCACACTCACACAGCTGCTATATACATCTTACATATTATCTAGCTTTAATTAAATATTCTATCACTTCTACTTTTATTTCAGCAATTCGCCATTTAACTGTGGTTCAAAATTACAAAAAGCTCGTCTTATTGTTTATAAAGGCGACTTGAAATAACAAAAAAAAATCCCATTTCGGTAACTCGTTCCTTAAACGTGGTTCAAAATGCGAGATCCGTCGCCAAGTACCCCTCTTATTGATTTTTTATCTCTTAACTGGTTTGCCCGTACACCGTAAGGGCTACCAAAAGCAGGCTACAATGGTAAGGCTTCCATTTCAGTGTTGTGATACGTAAGTAAATTTCGATGTTTCTTTTTATCTCTAATTTGTACTTATTTTCTTTTCATTCTACGGTGAGATTACTAGTATGTAAAGTTTTAGGAAATACAGTTTGTCCATAGTACTTAAATAATTCTCATCCAAGATTTTTTGAATGGTGAAGGCGTGGATTTTTCATTGAAGACATTAATTAAAATTATTGAATATATTCGATAAATAACAAGGATTGGAAAGACAATGTATAATTTGTTACTTCAGAAGAAATGGAAATGGAAAGATAATCCAAAAAAGCCAATATCATCTCTGTGCCCTTTAAAATTTAAGACTTTTTATTACACCATGCTTCAAAATGTTTGTGCATGTATATATGCACACGCACACATTAATTCCACAACCATTTGGAAGAGGTACGAACATGAAATTTTTGTGTATGTATGAGAGAAATTCTTTTAAAATATATGAAAGATTTTCATCACAGCATGCAGAATGTACTTGGAAAAGCAAACATTTAAGGGTTTTTGTGTACCAAAATTATAAATAAAAAGTAGTGTGTGGGAAAATTTTAAAATTAAAAGAAAGCTCTTGCATATATGTATATATATATATGTGTGTGTGTGTGTGTGGTGTGTGTGTGTGTGTTTGTGTGTGTGTGTATTCGCATTAAGCAAGGTATGCTTACTTATATCTAATTCAAAAATATGCTCTTTTTTGGAACATTTTGGGCAGAAAAAAAAAATTTAAAAATTGACCACTTAAGGAGGTTGTTATTTGAATAAGCAAACAATTACTCAAACTTGTTTCGGCAAATCATAACAATATTTTATTTATACAAAAGTTTTTCTTGCGAACGTGTTTAAAGTTCACATCCTCTAATATATTTTCTTAAAAGTAAAACATTTCTATAATTTTTCTGCATGCTTTGTGATCGAATGATGCTTACTACTTAAATCTTCGGCAACCCCGCTGTCACTGCTACATTAATAATCTCTGCACATAAAAGTACATTTTTACGACCCTCCAGAAAATTATACGAGAGAAAACCCTCGCACAACAAAAGTTAGAAGAAAACCCTTCGGAGAGAAATCTTATGTGGTTAGGACTATCTCAAGGTAATAAATCTCTCAGAAAGGAAACTTCCGCCAAAAGATTCTCAAGAGCATCACCACTGTTCCCCGCATTCTTTCATTTGAGGTAAAGCGGTTCCTAGTACACCCCCGTCCACCCTTCGCGTCCCGAATACCCCATTCGTTTGAGAAGTATCAAAAGTGGCAACGGTAAGCGAAGAGGCCTGGGTTTATATCGATCGTCCTGTGAAAACGTTAATAAAAAAAGGAAGGATCCTCGAAAGAATAAGGAGTTTGTGACGTCATGTGAGATCACGCAAGGGATGTAGCAATAGTTCACTTCATATGCCCCCCCCCCCCTTCTAATTCCCTGGAGAGTTTATTAAGTGAAAGCAACGGCGTGTCTCCGTTTAGTCCTAATTTGCGGTTAAAATATTTTACTAAGTGTTCAGTTTCGTTGAGTTTCCCAAAAAGAAAGGTTTCCTCTGAAGAGGTACTGGCTAATGATGAGTTTTCAACTGTGCTTCTGATTTCCGTGGTTCATTACGTGGTATGCGATTTCGTAAGGGAAGAAGCTTCTTTGTGGTTCGTTTCGAGTCTCCAATTTTGATAATTGTAAAATTTCTCGAATTCTTGAAGGTAGTGAAGAAAGAAAGATGTTACATAATAAATATTTGAATAATCCTCCTTTTGCGCTGAGTAGCATTTTATTAATTTCGCAAGAGCATCTTTCAATTTAGTGGTGAAGTAAAATCAATGACTTTCAAGTAGCTTCTGAAAAATGAGATTCTGCTGTATAAAGTTGCATACAGTTTTAAAATGGCTCTGAAATTTAAATAACGAAATTCCCAAGACATGGAAAATTTATATAGACCAAAATATTCCAGAAAATCAGAATTAATGATACAAATATTGAAAAATTTTAAAAACTGTAGCAGCATAAAATTATCTGAAGTGCATTGCTAGCACGTATAAAATTTAAATAGTAATAGTTTATCACTTAAGTGGGATTTTTATACAAGCTAGTAATAAGATGATAACTTCAAAAATATGATAATAAATAAATAAATAAATAAAAACATGCATTAGCCCCCACACAAGAAATTTATCGACAAAATTCGACTGCATGCCAGAGATTCATCGTCAAAGATTAACTCTATCTCAGCATTTTATAACCAAAAATTTACTGTATGTCAGAGATTTGCCATATGTTTTAAGAATTATGACAGCTTAATTCCTTTTTTAGCTGCAATCGGACTAGTGGCTGTATTTTTCAACTTGTATTTCGCCAGTGACGCGAGATTAATACATGAGTACTGAAAACTAATATAATCAATAAAAACGCTTGGCATTACAGTAAATATTAAATGGCCCAATAAAACATAACATAACTTTATTAAAATGTATGTATTTTGACATTTTGTTTATCTGATGTTTTCCGATTGCCTATTGCCTGATTATAATATTATCCTAATATTAAGTCCATCAACCACAAGCAATATGCCTAGCACTTTTGAATCACAATCAAATGACAAAATCAACTTTGAGCTAACATCCAGATCTTTACATTCAGGCTACACCACTAGTGCGTCGTAAAAACCTCTCTTTAAGTTTTAACTTGTTACAACTTATCCACATAATTCTTGAGTGGAAAAAGTGCTCCAATACGTACTTTTGCTCCAGTCGCGAGCTCCATGCTTGAAAGATTCAGCTCTCGCATTCTCATTGAATTTTATTCACCTTTCTTTTTCTTTTTTTTCTTCTTTTTTTTTTGTAATCCAAAATGTGTTATATTTTGTTAAAGTTTCATTTAACCATTTGACCGGAACATCCGTCTCTCAGACGGGGATGATTTGCTAGGATGCTTGTAGATAACGTTGTGGTGTGATTTTGGGGGTGGGCTGCCTTGATATCTTCAGTTGGACTCTACCCAGTGAGAGGATCACGTGGTGGTACTTGGCGATTTTTTTCAACTCACGATATGTGCGATTTTTCTTATCTATCACCGTCTATAATACGGATATTCCTATAGTTTTTTTCGTGTTTGATATTACTATTTTTAACTACTTTTACATGAATATAAATAATTTTTAATCAGCTTTTATAAAAATACTAGTCACAATAGTTTTCAGTAAAACAAAGTAGATTTCTAAGATTTCCAGTGTTCATTTCTTATGTCGATCTACTGTGTATCTATGATAATCTAAAATCCTCGAAGAATTTCAGAATTTCTCCGGACCAAATTTTATTTTTTTCCCCAAATGTATCCTTTTTTTTTATTTTTTTATTTTTCTCAAAAGTAATTTTATGGCTATATATTACAATGTATTATTATAATTTTATTATTACGTATTACCACTATTACAGATGGAAATTTCATTGACCTAAACTTTCCCCATACTTTCACGTATATAACTTCTCTTATATATTCCCACGCGAAATAATTTTTCTGTTATTTCGGGAAACAAGATACTAGAATAGCGATCAATAAAATGCTTTTTCTATCTTTTGATATAATTGTAAATTAATATGACATCAAATTACGGATAAGATATCAACGGAGCACATAAACTCCTCTAACACACGATGCACGGGAAAATCACATTTGTACAGAAAATAACACACATATAGCGCGTAGGCAAATCTCGTGTTTTCTGTTCTTTATTTTTTGCACTGATCTCTTGACTTATTTTTCGAGATAGACATACAGTAGAATCTGGTTTTTTCTGTCCGTTTATGTGCGATTATATCCTTTGATCCTTGATATGGTGCTCCATTCCCCGGTCTCTTTGTAGTACAAGCTATTTATTATTGTTTAGAAAAGAAAGGTTCAGAGTAATGAGAATTCACGATTTTTCAAAATTTATATAATTATAACGTCTTATTTAATTTGGAAAATGCATGGAAATATTTTCTTTCTCCAAAACGAGTTTTAACGTTCTAAGAAAAAATATGGAATCGTATAGGGAATTTGCAATATGATTCCTACTTTTTTCGCCTCAAAATGCTACTTGGTAAATAAGCAGTTAAAATAGATAAACTATGAGTAATTACCTGAGTTAATTACCTTCTTTCACCAAATTTTTAAACAATCTTTAACATTCACGATGGAAAAGCCTGATTATTTCAGAGATTAGGAAAATTAATGTTTCCTAAACACAACTAAGATTTTTTTCCCTTTAATTTTATGACTTCCAACATTAAATGCGGGGATTGATAAATCTTAATGAGAATTTATATTATAATTAAAATGTGTGTGTGTAAATTTTCCTTTTCTTTAAAAAAAAATTGATGGTCGTGCCATAAAATATTTTCAACTCTTGAGAAAAAATTGAAAGAAAAACTCTTTTATTATAAAAGCACATAAAAACACTACAATCCATAATAAAAACTAATGCTCAATTAACAATTTAATAAAATTCATTATTCGTTTAAAGCTTAATTGTATTTTATTAATTGAACTAAAAAATGTGTAGCACACTACTAATAGCTTAAATTGTTCAACGCAACAACTAAATAATTCATTTTTTTTTTTTAATTTAGAAAATTTGCAATTAAAATAAAATATTTATCATGATGATGCAAAAATCAAAACATTATTTTGCTTTTTGAGATTAATTAAAAACTATTTCACTTTAATCATTGAAAATTTATGAAAAGCGTTTTTAATTAAAGTTTATTTCCTTTCTTCTTGCCTTAGATTCTTTCTCTTTAAAAATCTTAACTTATGAAAGAGCTTGTTCATTAATTTATTTTATCATTATGCACAGAAAAATATTCGAAGCAATTCTGGAACATGATAAAATTGAAAAGATAATCGAATTGTTTTAATTCATCATTCTTCTTGGTTCCAGTTTTTTTGCCCTCCTCATAATGACTATTGAAAATGATATCTGGATATTTCACACGGGTTTAATTTAATTTAAATTAAAAGAAAAAGAAAGGCTTATTTTTAATTCATCATATGATATCCTGAGCTAATTGATTTCACTATCATTTTAGCTAGTATTTTATTGAAAGCTATTATGTTATGAAATGAAAGATCAAAAATTAACGACTTAAACTGTATAACTGAGATAAATAATTCTACAATGGAATAATTTAGTTTTAGTACGTTACATGCATTTAGATTACGAATCTACACAGCCAGTCAATGTTTATCTTCATACTTCTTGAATTTTAAATCATTTGTTACTTTAAAATTCATTTATATATTTGCAAAAATTTTAAATATGAAAATTTATGTTTTGCAAGTGTTTATCTGTCGTAGTAAAATGATGAAATTAGGATTTTCATCAATTCTATAAGGGAGATGATCAATTCACGAAAAATGTTAAAATAACGTCTCTTTGACGTCATTTCCCTTATGTAAGTAAGTGATTTGATCAAATCCCCGAACTGTTATAGCGAAATGATGAAATGAACAAGTTAACCATCTTTTTAGAGATATGGGGTAGATAATTAGGGGATCGATAGTACTACCTGTATGGTTAGGAAGTACAAGGACTCGACCCCCCAGGTGTCTGCCCCCCCCCCAGACAACATTTTGCCAATGCAAATTCTGACTAGTTCATTTCAACATTTCACTGAACAGTTCAGGTTTGATAAAATCACTTACTTTCATCATGGAAATGACCTTGAAGAGACGTTATTTTAACATCTCCTATATCAATTGATCCCTTAGGGATGATGTAAAATCCTTAAGGGATAGGGGGAAGACACCTGGAGGGAGAGTCCCTGTACTTCCGAACCATACAGAGAGTACTATTGATCACCTAAATATCAACCCCATATTTTTTTTTTAAAAATGGCTGAATTGTTCATTTCATCATTTCACTAAAACAGTCCGGGAATTTGATCAAATCCCTTATCTGCGTAAGAAATGATCTCAAAGAGACGTTATTTTAACATCTTGCGTGAATTGATCGTCTCCCTTAGGGATTCGATGAAAGTCCTAATTTCATCACTTTCATGCAACATACACACATAGAAAAAAACCAAAATTATTGTGAAAATCCCTAAATTAAAAATTTTTGCGTAAATCATACCATGTCCCCTTAAACAAAGTTAAATACTAAAAAAGCTAAAGCACTTATTACACAAACTCAGTGGATTAACTTTGTCACTACACTACCATGATTCATTTTTTTAAGAAAAATCTTTATTTACAGAAAGATAACGGGAAGCTCATCTCCCAGAATATATCTTTACAGTTATACTTATCATTTCTTGTATCGTGAACTTTTCTTTTTTAAATCTTTCTTAAGGTCATACATCTCCATCACTCAACCGGGGCGCGTGAATTCCGCCCTTTATCGACAGCGCCCCAATCTGATAAGCGTGACCTTCGATGACACCACGTTCCTTTGGTGGCGCGCGTAGCTAGATAACATTTTGAGATACAGAACGTTTTTTTTTATGGCTATTAGGAGTGCAATGCTTCTATGCTTCGGTTCTTGTACGTACGCACTTCGTCAAAAGATTGGCAAAGAAATTGAGACATTGTTTTTGTGATTTTATCAATGCTTCTTCTTCCGATTTGTTAGTTATTAACGTAGAAGTGAATATGGAAAAGTTATGTTCGTTTATATTGAGGCAGTCGTGATAAAGAGTGGTTGTTGCTTTTTATGAAGTCGTGAAGATTAGGGAACGGGGATGTGTTTTAGAACGACTTCTGGTGCAATTCTTCGTGATAACTCGATTGAGGCATGAAAGTTAAGAGGGAATTTAAGGGTATTCGGAAACTTTGAACGAGATAAGATTTATATTTACGAAGTTTCTCTGCAGGGAAAATCTGACTTAAATATTAAGAAATGACTAGGTTTGAAACCATAATTTTGAACAAGCATATAAATTATTATTATTTTTTTTATAAATGTCAATTGAAATAAGATATACATATAAAATTGTTTTACAATAGTATTACAAGAAAAAATTGTTATTATTATTATGTTTTTTTTTTCTTCAAAAAAACGAAGATTAACATATTTTTGTAAGATTCTCCTTTCATGAAAAATGCTTTTATAATAATAATAGTTTGAGAATATTTAGCTAGAACTTCTATACCAGAGCTGATCTAAGCAAAAGAAGTGAATTTATTTATTATTTTTTATATTACAGTATGGAAATTTTTGATTACATCCTTTTATTATTTCAGTTGATTGTAACTCTGAACATATTGGAAAATTTTCAAACTTTACTGGATAAAACAGCGTTTCTCAAACTGTTAGGCACCTCCCCCTTGGGGGCGTGATAACTCAACAAGGGGGGTCGAAAACAAAAATATTCTTTTAAAAAAAATTATTAATTTACTGAAAGTAAACAAACAAAATATACATTCTGACAAAATAAAAAATAGAATACACATTTACACTGAAATAATACACTTATAAAAGTATCAGTACTGCATAATGTATTTCATAATTAATTTAACAATACTAAGTTAAGAATAAGTAAATAATTACCACCATGGTTGTGTCACTATATATTAAATTTAATCTTTATCTTGATAATTTGTGCAGTTTATAATGAATCCCTTAAATGCCGATTAAAAGTTATGCGATTCGCTACCCAATGCCACCGTTTTACACGTAAGCGTGATTATATGATGTATTGGGGGGAGGAATAAAAATAAACAAATCCTCTGAAATATAAGTACATCCTTTACAAACACTGTTCTTTTATTGTATTCCAAAGCCTGCGGAATAGTAGAAGTGCACAGAAAAGATCGTACTTCTGACAGACGTGTATATACGTCCGGGGAAAAGAACGTTTTAGCTGAGCGAGATGTTTATATGCGCGGGTGGAACTTAAGAGATTTAAATCCTGTTGTAGATTTAGCATCAAATTATTGTATTATTGAATTCAATAAATTGTTATTGTATGTTGGGGGGCGCCATGAAAATTATACTTGAATATTGGGTCGCAAGTACTGAAAGTTTGAGAATTACTGGGATAAAAGGAACATGCTTACAAATAATTTTAATTCTATAAATATAACAATTACTAAGCTTTTTTTTATGCCATTCTAACCCATGCGTAAATTTCCTACTGAGTCGATTTTCACAAAACCTGCTAATACTGCATCTCTAATGAACAAAAGGAACAATGCTTGCCACATTGGATGCCTGCTGAAAGCATTGTTTAAAAACGTGAAACATTTATGCAAAATATCCTCGTAACCTATTCCACTTGAAAGTCATTTGTCCTCAAAACTCATTGCGTTGAAAACATGAGTACCAAATTTCAAGTCTGTCTGTAAAATAGTTCTGGAGATCTCGTGAGGAGTGTGTGAGAGAAAGTCACTTTTTTCTTATTATATAAAATTCCTGCCAGAACAACTCAACCCACCTCCTACATCAGTACTTTGTCTTCAACTTCGGTGTACTTACTTAAAACACGTGGACGAAAGGCACTCTCGCTCCTAATCAAAGATTGAAATAGGACTCGTCTCTAGTCATGGCTTGGGGGTACAGAGCGATTTGCAGACTGATTGGAATAAAATTTCATGTGATAAACGGCTGCACTTTTCATTGCTCCAATCAATCTCAAACATGCCACTTAAAAGTACTCAAAGCTCAAAGTCACACACACACACATAAATTTATATATACATATAAATATATCAAACTCACACATAAAAATTTATATATATATATATATTTATATAATATATATATATATATATATATATATATATATATATATATATATATACATATATGTAATACACACACAAACAATTTTAAAAAATACAAGATTTTCAAGAAGTTTTCTCTCTCACGTAGAACAGTAAATTTCTTTATATGAACCATACATGACGTAACGATTCGGAACATTAATATTGCACGGCGAAGATCGTCTAACCTTCTTTCAAATCCTAAACCTAATTTCAAACGACGTATTTTTCCTTGCAAAAAAGATCGAGAGGCATCAGAGAATAATAAAGAAAAATACGAGGACGAAATTTCGACCCAGAATTGAATAAAATTCGCCTTGCTTTCAAAGCATTGAGGCACATCTTGCATACATATTTTAACGGCAAACACTGCGGATGTCGAGATATTTTGAAAAAGTTCTAAGATTTTTTATTATTATTATTTATTTATTTTTCTTTTTTGCTTTGCTTTTCGTGATCCAAGAAAAGAAAAAAATCGTGCAGTCAATAATCTTTTGAGAGCCAACTCAACAAACGTGTTTTTGGCATTCATGTCGAGAATCAGTCAAATGCAACCAAAGGGGTTGGGACACTCCATATTTTAAATCGTGCTTGGATTCCTTTGCTTGCGAATGATTTGAAGGATACGCCAGATTTTTGGGTTGAAACACTTAAGCCTTGGAAAACCCATTTTACTCTTTGTATGCAATATAAATCGATTCAAATAGCTACATACCTGTAGTATTTTTTGTCATTGACATAAAAGTAAATTTTATTTGAAAGATTTAACAAACATTGAAAATAGTAGATAAAAACGACTAGTGTAAAGTCATAAGAATTTTCTATTAATTGCATTTTTATACAATTTTACACATACACGTTCACACTTAAGTAAATCGCAGAAATTTCAACTAAAGTTTGTAACATCCTCTTTCACCTTTCCAACTGTATTATCCAATTCCAGTCTGAATTAATTACCTTTGCACGGGCTGTAAGAATTCTGAATGTTCTTTCTTGATAAGAGCAAGTCTTATATGACCACCACGACTAGGTATTAATTTTAATACACGTGCTATAAACTCCAATCCATTATAAACTATTGTCCATTAAAAAGTCCGTTGTCAAACTATGCTTACAGAACACTTGACGGATAAATTTGTAGTTAGTATTCTGATTTCAGAAACAGCACGAGATACATGAAAAAGTAAACTACAAAGTTGTTCAGAATCCTCGATTTTAGAAAACGAAGACGCCTTCCGAAAATTAATGTTAAAAATAGAAAGCCTATTCATTTGGTTCGTATTGTTCGTCATTTGTACTCTCAAAACATTTGCATTTACTGCATTTGAACTATCTTGAAAAAACTAGGTGCTCAAGGATAAAACACTGTATTGGACATATCAGCAATAGTATTTGCAAATATTTACAAAGGAAGATTCTCTTAAGTGTCTGCCGTGCATGTTGAGGCAGGCTTGAGCATGCCGTGGAATGAATAGGTGAGGGCACGCGTTTTCAGCAGCGAAGTGCCTACTGAAATGCAAGCAGCATGCAGTTGAGCAACTAAATCTATTTCTATAGAGCAACTACATCTCGATACACCCCAATTATTTGAGATGGTCCCATAGAAAAAAAAAATCTAACCGTGGGGGTTCTGGTTATCTTGGAGAGCGTAGAACCGGACCTACGCGTCCGATCCAGGAGTCAGGATTATTTCATATCCATAAAATCACGCAGACCAAAGAAATGAGCCGGAACCCCATCATGAACCCTCATTCATTCATCATTATTTTCCATATTTTATTCGTATGCTGTGGATCGTACAGGGAGAGTTTTCAGGGCATTTTTTTATGTACTCCCGATAAGGAATCTGGTTATGCATAATTGAGCGCTCTTGTTGGGATATCCTGTATACATCGCAAAACATGGAAAAAATTATAGTTCCTCATCGGGGTAAAGTCAGTGGCGTAACGTACACCCCCACAACCTCCGCATTTCGGGGGGGGGGGGACCGGGGACTCTTGGGGGCTCAATGCTAGACTGACGCAAAATACGAATTTGGGCTTGGTTCCCAAAACCTCAGGTTGCAGGGGGCCCTAATGTTCTCCGTTACAACACTGTGTTAAGTACTATATAAAATACAGCATATCGTCGGCCTAATTATCAGAATGCGTAACTCCTTCTGGGGTGCTAATTTGATATAGGAGTACCACGCCCCAAGTTTTTGTTTATGTTCGCCAAGATGGGCGATAACATTACTGTATACTTATACTTACTGTATACCGATAATATTACTGCTACCTTGATATTTTTATCGCGTGGTAATGTGATTGTCATGGGGATGACAGTTAATTTTAATTGTATTTTGCTGCGATAACCCCATTAATTAAAGACGATTTTATTTCGATTTCTTTAAAAATTTAACCATTTTCATTGTTTGTCAAGCTACTATTTATTTATATATAGCTTATATATTATATGAGTATTAATAAAAATAATAATTATATTACATAAGTATTATTATACTAAAATTATATGAATATTGTTACATATCATAATTAATATTGAATTATATTATATGATAATAATAATTAATTATTATTATTATATATATTTTTATTACATTATATTGACATTCATTATTAATAGAGAAAAGCTATTTTTAATCCATTCCTATAGTTGAAATACACTTTTAAACAGTTCTTTACAATTAAATTGTTTGGCAATTTGTTACCGCTAGGCCGCCATCTTGGATTCCACGTAACACGGCAACAACCGCTGCGTGGCACGATTAAAGAATCGTGCTACTCCTATACCAAATTTAGTTTCTTTGTGGAGTTACGCATTCTGACAATTAGGCCGACGATATACTGAACAGTTCTATATAAAAATTCAGCTTCCTGAAAGTATTTTTTATATGTATATCTCATCTATTGATACGCTCTATTTTAATTAACAGTTTAGTAATGTTTGAGATTTTGGCGCCATCAAGAATTTTTAAACACCCTTCTGTGAATTAACACACACGTGCAGTTTTAATACACTATTGATCTAAAAAGAATTTTTTTTCCACCAGACTTCTCTGTCATTGGTAGTTCCCAATTATCCTTGTCACGTGACCATGCTTCAAAATTATGAGGTCCGTTGCCAATAGACCTCGTGTTGCTTTGCGTGCAACGTAACTCAAAATCAAATCAAATCACTAATTGTGACGCCATTAATGACGTCAGTTTCTTTCTTGGCTAGCTGGAGAAGAAAAATTCAGAAAATTTTAAAAATTAGCATCAATGGGCAGTTTTTACACAACATTATTACTTTTTTCTTTACGCAAAATATTCTTTCTATTCTATTGCCAAATCTTACCAGGAAACATATTTTTTATTCCAGAAATATTGATTACTTTTTTTTTGTTTGATTTATTTTATTTTTTTCCTTTGCCATAATAAATTCGGCATTTAAAGTTCTTTTTTTTATGATGGAAAAAAAAAATGATGAATCATTTTATGTATAATTCAAAAACCACATTAAAGAGACAATAAAAAAATATTATAACAAAGTTGAACTGATTATTTTTTTTAAAGTTATTTTATGATTATTAATTTTTTAAGCACACATAAGTACTTTTTTATAATTATTCTACTTAATCTCCTTTACTGGTAATATTTGCATAAAAAAACATCAAAAGTAGAGTTTTATTGAGTCATCTGGGTAAAAACTGTCACATTAAAAGCAGCTTACAGCTTTGTAACATTGAATTACGCATTGTCTTTATTATATGAATGTTTTATGAGTTTTTATGAAAGAGAGGGTATATTTTCCCCTCAGAACCAATTTGCTATAGCGGCAAATGAGTAATAAAAAATAGTATACAAAATCCATTATATCTTAGTTATAAAGAAATTTTCAAAATTTATTGGTCGCTTGTGTGTCATAATTGCTTTTTCATTGTTTTAATCATAAAGTAATTTTCAATTTTAATTAGCAAAATCTAATGTTTTTTTTTTATTTTCTTTCAGGTAAGATCTTTTGTAAGAACTTTGTAATCTCCTTGTAAGGTAAATAAGAATTATTTTTTTTATAATATCATTTTTTTTCTTAATGTTATTCCTTGTAACATTATGTTCATTGATTGTATTGTTTTCTATAAATTACCCGTATTGATTTACCACATACTTATTTTTGTATGAACTAATTTCATATTTTGTCAAAAGTATTGTCAAGAGTATTATATTATAGACATTTAACAATTTTATTATATTTTTAATTTATTTGTATTTTTTTTTCTTTCTATTTCTTTCTAGCTGTAATTTTTCTTTCTATTTAGTTCTTTTAAACTTAGACGTGTTTATTTTTAAAAAAGTACTTTCAATATTATATCAATTATTCTGATAAAGTAATTTCTCTCTTCTACTTCCATGACTTATTGCAACACTTACAAAGTTAACTACAATTAAAAAATTTTCCATGAATGCTCTTGTATTGTTTATAAATATGTAATCAATTATATTTTACCTTAAATAATTAGTCAGAGTTATTTCTGAAACAAAAGATAAATGTTTTAGTTCGCTTGGTTCTCGTAATGACCTGATAAATGCTTCAATAAATCATTTTCTACGTTTTTCAGTTATAGAACAATATGTAATTATCAGTCTGGAGTGTAAGTTATATAATTATATGGCTTGATTAAACTGATTATGGTATTTATTCTACTCATAAAAAAATATTAAAACCTTTTTTAAATAGAAGAAATAAGTTTAATCATCTTAAAAGAGAAAAAAAAAACTCAGTTTGGGAGACTTGAATTCAATAGATTCATTAACAATGAAGTTTATATAAATAAATATTTATTTTTTTATTTAGTTAATAAACAACCGTTTAGTGAAGATCCTAACGACCATCAAACCAACGGAGAATTGTCCCGAGGCTTCGAATTTCAAAGTTGCCGAGGAAAGGAAGCGATATACATGCACTATTTTTATTTAGAGGTTTTATTTTAAATTCCGAGCAAACTAAACATCGTGAACGATATATATATATATATATATATATATATATACTCACTCTACAGACTGTGATATTAATTACAGAAATAAAAATAAAATATATTTTTATTTTCATAAAAAAATAATATTCATATTCGCTTTCGATTTTACAGGATTATACAGAAATAATAATAATAATAATATAAAAAAACATCATGCAGTAATGATAGATTAAATCAATTTTTTTCATTCGATTAAAGTGAATAAAACTACTTTAATTATTAAAAAATAACTAAACGCGTACAATAAAACCTGTTTTTGTGCGGTAGATAGAACTAAGAGAAATTGCACACAAAAAAATATTCGAACATTTCATAAATACTTACATATAACAAACAATTTTGTCAACATACTACAAAAAACTTTTTTTTATGAGGGGGAGAGGAACCGCATAAAAAAAGTTGCACTTAAAAAATATGTCAATTATTTACGAAATTTATCAGAAAGTTCTTCCAAACAAAATAAATAATTAAATTCCACATGGTTACATTTTAAAAACATTTAATTTCTCATTGTGTAGACGGAAAAAATTTCAAAATGGTCCTACATATTTAACTGTTACCAGTAGCGCACATAGGAATTTTTCAAGGGGGAGTCCACCATTCTTGTATCATGCTACTTTTGATTTTGTCGATTTTCGAGAACAAAAAACAGTTATTATTGAATAATAAATAATTGAACTAATTATTGAATAAATAATTAGCGATAATTAATAAAATTAATCATTAAAAGCAAATAGTTAATTAAATTTTACGTACTATATACTTAAAATCATAATAAATCGGACAAAAAACATGGGTTTTTGGGGGGGGGGGATCCGACCCCCAGGACACCTCCCCTTGTGTGCGCCACTGACTGCTACTCATCGTAATCCAAAGCTCGCATCTTCCTGTGAAGAATTAGTTCAAAATCACTTACTTCACTTGAAGATACAATTTAAACTGATTTATTTTTTGGCCCCAAACAGTAAGTGATAAGATTTTGTGACGACTGTCAGCTGATCAGTTGCCTCTGAACGTCGTGATAACCATATATGCATGGTCGAAGCTCTTTTTGGAATTTCAAACTCCTTTTATAATTGGTCTCTATTTTAAGAAAATGCTTTTCCGATTTTTTTCGTCTTCAATCAAGTGTGGGCTGCTAGTGCATTGAGACAAACCAATGGAACGTGTGCATTATCTAGAATCTGTGTATAACCAATTGACACAGCTTCTTAAGTTTGTGTATGTACATTGATAGAAAACATTACAGATGTATCAAAAATCGTTGAATTACATAAACCGCATTAAAATAAAATCGCACAAAAATAAAATTGCATACAAATAAAATCGCACA
>BMAV01003558.1:243162-260036 GCA_019973955.1 Trichonephila inaurata madagascariensis
AACCATTTTATTTTTTTACTACGCCAACCCATATGTTATATGTACACAACATGGGGTAAAATTATAATTATTTTCGTTTTAGGTGTACGAGATCAAACAAATTCAGAGATTGCTGATATAGAGGGTATCTGCTTTGCAATGTTTCAAAAGAGTTATCTAGATTTACGTAATAGTTGAAAACAAGTTTAATCTCTCCTGGATCAAAATTTCTTGTTTTATTTCAGATTCGAACATTAGTTGGAACTGATTTCAAATTATATTAAATAAGTGATGTGTATTAGTGTGACATAAAAGGCTCGAGTGGTTTTATATAGATCATTTAAGATCTTATATTTTTTACCAAAATTATTTTTACCGTAAAATGTGGAAGTAAAAATAATTTATAATACTTATTTTGTGTGCTGGATTATTTTGGTAACTTATTAATGCACAGTAAATTGAGAAAAAACATTACGTTTTGCAAATTGTTTCATTTTTAATGTTCGGTGTTTTCAAAAGTACTGATGCTAAACACAGAAAACAATACGTATATTACTCGTATATTTACTCGTATTATTAAGGTGACCAGTTTTTTTACAATGAAAAGGAGGACGAAAAATTTAAGAAAAAATTACGACGTAAATATGTGAAATATTTTATTAATTCAAACAAAAATACACTAATTACGCTTACATTATTTTTTAATTATTTAATTATTCACAAGTATTTTCTCGTTGAATCATTTTTTTTTCTCACTTATCCAAAAATAATTACCAACGAAAAAAAAAAAAAAACTCTTTGAACTGCTGCATTAGTTCCAGGGCAGCGCAACGTAAATTCAACAAGAATGACTAAATTTTCATATGGAATGTGTTCATTTTTGAAATGGTTAAGTATTTTCATCCATCTTTTATCAATTTCATCATGTTGTTTTTCCACTTGCTTCAATTTTAAAATATTGGAAAAGGAGGACAAGTAGGAGGACACTTTCCGAGGAAGGACAGAACCAATAAAAGGTGGACTGTCCTCCCTAAAGGAGGACGGTTAGTAACCTTCGTATTATTATTATTATGTTCGGTTTCCTGAGTTGAATAGGTGAGGGAAGGTTATAGTAATATAGAGCGTACTATAAAATACCATGAGGGCTATTGGTGACTGACCTCGTAATTCTGAACCATGGTAAATAATGACACCTGAGCTGGTACCTTCCTCGGCAATCTACCTCACCACACCAACAAGAAAACTTTAAGCTCTTCAAATTTAACTTGCATTAGCATCCTATACAGGCGGGTCTTTTGCCGAATCAGGACTCGAACCCATGACACGCAGTCCACGAAGGCGTAGCAATAACTACCAGGCTACCACAGCCCTTTATGAGTTGAAGATTCCAATTTTGATTCAATTAAATACAATCATACGGTGCAATGGAGAATTCTAAGTGTAATATTCAATTGAACAGCAATAGAGATAACAGGTAGTATAAAAATAAATAAATAAAAGTCATTTCCTACTTAGGTCAACCAAGAAATTTTTTATTTTAAATACTTTTTATTAAATAATTACAGTTAATATAAAAATGTAAATACATATGCAAAATCATAACGTTAAGTAGCAAAACACTTTTTAAATAACCATTAAAATCCTTTTAACTACATTAAATTTGCAATTGCATTTTTTAATAAAAGTTTAATATAATAAGGTAAGAATTTACTTTAAAACCAGTCTAAAAGGAATGTCGACATCTAAATTGCATATCCTTATTCAGATTAAGTTAAACCTTCGTCACAAATTTTAAAAAAAAGCTGTTTTATCCAATGGTGTTGCCATCTAGAGGAATAATATAGACTGAAATATATCTTTTAAACTACAATTAATTAATTAATTTGATTAATGAATTAATATTTGAAGAAGAAATTGTGCTAACATCAATGTCATCCATTACAAAGTTTAAAAAAATGTATTTAAACTTGAGCGGATGAATAGAAAGTATTTTATTAACGACTGAAAATTTGAACAAGATATATAAACATATATAGGCAGTGTGATCTAATGGTAGGAATTGAAAAAAAATGGGGTGTAAAGTTAAGTAAATTGATATATTGATGGATTATGTATTGAAATTATGAGCTTCGTAGCCAAGAAATATTCATATAATTCTGATGAAAAATCAACCCCTCCCTCCCCCAAATTTAGGAATTTACTATGAATGAAATCTTGGAACCATATTTTCAGTGTTTACTTTCATTCTAAAGTAATAAAGTTTATTAAAATTTATATAATAATTAACGTAAATGAAAGTTCCCAAATTTAAAACATAATTATTCGAGTGTATAAAGCAATAATTACTTTTTAAAAAAATAATAATTTTAAAAGCGTTTTTCTAATTTTAGAAGCTGCGAAGAAAATATTCAATTTGCATATTCCTCAATTACAAAACATTTACGATAATCAAATTCTAATTATCATTTCGAAAGATGAAAATAGGAAACTGAAAACTTAATCACCAGTTAATTAAAGTTCTGTGAGAGGAAATAATTTAATTATCGATAATTTTCATTATAACTCATCTTCTCGAAATTATGAGCCGTGTTTGATAAACAATGATAATACTTTCATTAAATATCTTTTCTATCAACAGACGAGACTAATTTATTTTCAGAACGAGAAAGGATGTAAAATTGCAAAAGCTTACTTAATCCTCATCTGTCTATTATATAAAGTAAAATTTACCTCTAATTGATCTTTACTAAATTATTTCAATAATTTATTTCGCGCATAATAATATACTTCACATTCTCTTGAATGTTTCCTTTATTTAAAAATATTATCCACTATAAAGTTTGTGAAATCTAGGGTACAAGATTCATCACAATCACACTAAATTTTTAAAAAATTCATGGGATTATTTTTTTCTATAATAATGACATTTTTGGAGCGGGACGTATTTTCTTATACTAATAGAACATGAAATAGAAATCAAATGTAGCATTTTGCACAATTGTATTAAATATATTCGTTAAAGTATTAACAAAAATCCAAATCTACCTTAATCACTTAAATTATGTCACTAAATTAAAAGCACGATGTCTGCTGGGAATTGAATAAAATATGAATAATTCATTAATAATTTATCAATTTTTGGTTTACTTTAAATTTCTATAATGAACATTTAATATTGTTAAAGAATTCCCCCTCCTCTTATTTTTTGTCTTACCCAATGTTATTTGAAGGTTGAGAGAGAATAACGCGTTTAATTTCTTTTCTTTTACTGTCTTTAATTTCAACTGCACCAGTTTTCTCCGTCCTTTTTGTAGATTTATCTTCTTACTAGCTGCATGGCCCGGCTTTGCACGGGCTTCTCTTTCCCTCGTTGCGCCAGCAATTATGTGTGTGTGTTTGTACGCGTGCAATGTGAGTGATTTCTAAAATTATTTCATTAAATTTCACTTTTACGAAATTTGTTCCACATATTTTCGATTTAAGACAGGTTTTTTTCTCCTCCTCTCTAGCCCGGCATAACACGGGTTTTTAATGTAAAATTATTGTTCCCTCTTCGCCCCCTCAACAGATAAGATATAGCTTCAAATTTCGATGTAAGACTTTTAAAAAACAATATTGCATTAGTTTAAAAATTATTAATGCGAAGCAATAAAAAGAAAACGATTCTAATGTGCTAAAACAAAAAACTTTCATCATTTTTTTAATAATATTTAGTTTCTAAGAAACTAAAATAATATAATACATTTTAGATTTTCATGAATCAATAAATCGTTTCGTATAGTCAGCTTAAAAATGTCTCTGAAATGTATTTTTATCCAAAATAATAGACGATGTACTTTTTAATTAACAAATAATTAATTTAGTAATGAAGTAATAGAAATAATTTTTAAAAAAAATATATATATTAATTAAAGTCCATTTTCTATAAGTAATAAATAAAAGAAAAAATTTACATTTTTTAATGCTTGTAAACACACACACACACACACACACACATATATATATATATATATATATATATATATATATATAAGTTTTAAAAGAGCAGTATGGGGGAAAGCGTAGATATATGTTTACATGTACTGAAAAAAAGGAACATTCAAAAAGAAAAAAAAATCTAACTGATAAAAACATTTTGATATTTTATTTTAATTTCATAGTTTTTCCTTCCACTGTAATTGCTACAAATTTTGTGTAATGAACGCTTAAAATAGTGTAAATAATTTATATCAGGAGAAGTGTAATACATTAATATTACTTTTTGTTGCATTTATTTTATGTTACAATTTTGCCACCACCTCTCCCTTCGAAATCTAGTTTTATTATGAAATTAAAAAATAGTGATTACACTGATGAACGGAAAAAATTAAAAGCGAGAGCGCACTGAGGAATATCGTAGACAAAAAAAAGGGATAAAAAATATACATGAATGCTGTCACGGGCTTTTTTGCAAATAGCAGAATTTTTTCCTACCTTCTTGACAATTGTCGTTATATTTTGAAAACTTCACACAATATCTTTATAAGTTATAGCCTATGTGTTATTCTGATTTATCAGCTATATTACTGTCAAGTGTCATTAAAATACATTCAGTTGTTTTTGCGTGAAAGTCGACCAAACATCCTCACAAACTTTCGCGTTTATAATATATATTAGGATAGGATGACAGAGAGGTATTCTGAGACAGCAACAAAATGTATAACTAAAATTTTAATCCTTGCACCACGGTAATGCTATGTTGATACTATTTTTTTTTAATATATTATAAATTATTCCGTAACTTTGAAAAAAATCCCTTAGTCCATAATTCATCGTTATAATATTATAATATGCCAATACATAACTTTCGTCAAATGATATGTAAATAGTATACCATGACAGTAAACGTGAAGAAAAAAAATGAAGTCATGGAAATTTTTTGATTGATTTGCAATGGCGTACATGTTGAAGGAAGTCTACAGTTAATCCTAAAAATATTGCATGATGAAAATGTATGATGGATGAATGGAAAACAGTACATTAGCATGTTTTACCGTATTCATGTTTTATTCAAATAGAACTTTTAACTCCTTTCACTCTAATGGCTTTGAGCTTATACTAATATGTAATTGAATGCATCGGCAATGCTAAAGACGACTACTTACAATTTGTTGATATATTTCTTTATAAAAAATTTTTTAAGAATTACCTATCCAACAATAAATTCCATTTGTCTGTTTATTACAATTTTGGTGATTTTATTAAAGTTTTCAAATTCCTACTTTTAGTTCACTGTCTCCCTATATCTTGTTCAAATTTTCAATCGTTAATGAAACAGATTTAAGCACTCGGTTGAGCTGAAATTTTATATACACTATTATTTTGAATGATGATACGATACTTTAATGATAATTAATAAAAATTAATTGACACTTAATATCGTGATTCTGTAATATGTATATACATATTTATATTAATTGTAGTTATTTGATAAAAGTAATTAAAACGAAATTTTTTTTTATTGACTTAAGTAGGAATTGACTTAAAATTTTTTTTTATGTTACTTGTAGTTGAAAAGTTTAGTTAAGATCAACCAAAAGCTATAAAAGTTAAGTTTTTGTTGATTTTTCCATATAATGTATAATCCAGCGTATAACCCGCACTTTTAACACCAAAAATAAGATCGAAATTTAAATTTATTCACCGGATATAAAAACTATAGATTTATAAATAAAGAGTTGACATGGGTTAAAAATTCAGAGTTCCGTTTTTAACTAAATACTGTTTATTTAATGAAAATTACACGTTGTATAAAATTTCATAATCAGATAGCATAAAAAATTCTTTATTCTCATTGTTAATTTTTAAAAGGGACATCATTAATTTTTTTTTCTTTTTTTTTTGTTAAACCCCTTTCTTAAACCATAAGTAAATGATTATCTTCGTTTCATCTAAATTGTACATAGTATACTACATTGTTAAGATTTTTTTTAATGCCCAGTTTAATTTCTCATCCCATGCTTTTATAATTCACTCGTACAATGTTTCTAAACTGCCATGACGCTTTTACCCACCTTTTACAAATGATTTTGTCACATTCTTATATCCACATACTTTTAACACTTTTCTTCTTGCAACTTTACACTTTTCGCTCCAGAAGTATACTGTTTCTCAAAAGCCTGGAGTAATACTTTGAATAATTGTTTTCAAAAATAAAAACTAAAATTTTAGATTTTCAGTAAAATTTTTCGGATATGGGAAAATACTTAAAAAAATTGAAAATGCAGTTTAAGTTTGGGCTTTTATACGTGAATATAAAAAGGATTTAATTTTGATTTTTTGAAAATTTATTTTTAAATAATAATTTAACAAAAGTTTTTTTTAAATTTTATAATTATAAAAATTTTTTTATAATAGTTTAATGTTTTGTTTAAAAATCTACAAAAAAATTATTTCTTTTACGCACAATCTTGGCTTTCTTCATTACATTTATTTTTTTTGAATTTTTAAAAAATAACAAATTAAAATTATTTTGCTCAATAACTACTATCTTATGAAAAGTTAACAATTCATAAATAATCAAACATATATTTGTTTTAATATAACCATATAAAAGTATACTGCAATTCTGTGTTGAATAAGCACAAAAAAAAAGAAACATGTTTTATTATTGTTTCAAATAAATTTGAACAACATATCTTTTTAACAACATAACCCAAATACACTATTTTATTTGAAAGGAAACACAATGATTAATAAATAATACATCTTACTTAAAAAACTGCATTCAAAATATATAAACATGAATAAATTACTAAAACTTAAGAAGAAAGAAGAAGTAGCTATCTTTGAAATACATTACATTATTCATTACTATTTCTGTTAAATTGAAACCATAACAACTAATGATTTGTAAAAGAAATAAAAAATACGAAACTAAATGAAAATAAAGGAGTATTAACTGTAACTTTGACCCCAACATTCTTTATTTTTGAATATCATTAGTTTAATTATTTTTCTCATTAAAAACAAGACGATGGGATTTTTTTAAAACATTGAAAAATTAATTTGTTGATAGGAATGCTATTAAATATGCATGTCCTTGAAAAAGAACGAATTTTAAATTTGAAATGCTTGTTAAAAATACATGCAAATGCTTTTTTCTTTTCTTTTTTTCTCTTTTACTAAATAGACAGGGATCAAAAGGGGGGCTCTTTGCCGGAATTCAGTTGGACTGTTTTCATTAAATCGAATGATATATTGCCTTTGATGATTAATTTTTGACTTCTTGCCCTTTAAAATGGTATCGAATGGCATCTATCGTCCGTCATCGGATTTAATCGGCTCGAAACCGGAGAGTCGCCAACTAGTAAACACCAACCGTCGAGTTGAAAGACCTAAATGTTGTGCTTTCAACATTTCATTTATAAATAAAAACATATATGAAAAATAGCATTTATAATGTTGATGATTATGGGGCATTTTTTTGGATCGATGTTTATAAACTGTCTGGTATTTTGATGACATAGCTGTCTGATTTTGATCGACAAAAGTGAAAAGGTTTTTAAAAACAAGGCTTTCAGTGAATGGGACGCACACACATTAAAGCTGTTTTTTATTTTATTTTTCGTAAAAGAATCTTTGTATTTGGAGCATTTGTATACCGTTAAGTTGTATAATATATTTATAGGCATCTTATATACAACTTAGAATAATATTTATCACATTTTATAAATTTTGTTTATTTATTCTCTTTTTTTTTTTTTTTTTTTATTTTAATTAGCATCACTTAATCAGTTTAGTAACCTAATTGTATTTAACAGACGGAAACTGCAAACTGAATAGAAGTTGTTCCGATTTTGTGACTAAAAAAATATTTAAATTATAATGAGAATTATAGAGATCTAGAATTAGTTAACATAATCATAAGTCTAATAAGTTGATTTATAAGTTTTGGAAGTAAATTGAATAGGCATGTTAAATTGCATGATTCAAATTTTACAGAAAATGTACAAATATTTTGCCATAAAAAATATAAACATCCTTTTTTTATTCATAATCACATATAATTTAAATTAATTAACTGGCACTAAAAAAACGGATGAAAGACAAATTTAGGAAATGGATATGATTTTTTTCCCAAATTTTGGGAGATAGGTTTTTCCTTGAACCTTGGGGAATATTTAAAAAATTTCAATTTGAAATACGATAAATTTCGTCACTGATGCAGGATTAATTTTTAAAAAATAATGCTAAAATCCAAAACCGGAATTTTTTGTTTGTTAAAAAAAAGATGAATGATTTCTTTGAAATATATATATATAATTCTTACTTAATCACATAATAGAATTTTTTAAAAATATTAAGGACAATTAAAATTTTCTTAGTATTAAAAAATAAGAACATCGGTATTTTATTCTTTTTTTTTCGAAAATAAGAAAAGGGGATATAAATTTGTGCAATAAACGTTATTATTTTAATGCATGATCCTGTTCATACTCGTGAAACATAAAATAACAAATTTTGATCTTTTTTAAAAAGCTTTTTAAAGGTAAAAATGCTGAGGTTGTTTTTAATTTTTAAGTTTAGATTTGTTTTGTATCATTAAAACAAATTTTATTTTTCTTTTTCTTTATATTATTTGTGGCCATTTTAACCCCAGTGGTCAGGGGGTTTTAACCCCTGGCCCGTGTCATGAGTTCGAAATGTAGGTTCCCTGAAGATCCTTTTTTGTAAAGGGGGGGGGTTTATGAATTCCCTGGCTCATATTCTTTTATGTTGAACATTCTATAAAATAAAAAAAGGGGACCAAATTTTTTTTTTTTTTCAATGAAAAGGAGGACCTACCGAAAAAATTTTAAAAAAAAAGTTACAAAAGTAAAATATAAACATTTTTTAATTAAAAAAAAAAATACGTTAATTACGCTTCCATTTCCCCTTTTTAAATTTTTTATTTAAAAAGGTTTTTTTTTATTGGGAAAATTTTTGTTTAATATATAAATTTTTTATTACTCGGGGAAATTTTGGAAAAAAATATCCTTTTATACTGAATTTTTTTTTAAGCACTGTAGCTTATATATTAACATTCAATCTAATTTAAATTGTCCAAAACATTACAAACTGAAAAACTTTTTAAAATTTCGATTAGTTCCAGGTCAGCACAAAAAATTTCAACAAAAAACAAATCATCATATAAAAGTGTTCTTTTTAAATGGAAATTTTTCCCACCCATCTTTTATCAATTTCAGCATGCGGGACTTATAAATTTTTTCCAATTTATTAAATTTAAAACATTCAGTTTTCAATTTACTCGGAGACAATTGTCATCGTTTTTAAAATCGGGATTTTTTCGATAAAAACTCAAAAAAATTCAAATTTTGCCCATTATTAAAAAATGAAGCAAAAAACACCATTAAAAATTTATTTCCGTATATTTTTTTTTCCATTCTTCGACATGTTGGAAAAATGTTTGGCTCATCTCTGAATAGTGATTAACAGATCATTTTTAAAAAAATTGAAAAGGAGGACACTTTTCGCGGGAGGACACAACCTATAATAGGAGGACGGGTGGTCACCTTATATGAAAGATAAGGGATGTAAGCTTAAAAGTCGTACCTATGACTTGATCGTCGCTCAAGATTATGAAGCTCGTCTCCAATATCCCTCGTGTTTTTAATGTGCGACGTTACTGAACACTAACCCACTCATTACATTATCAAGTATTGCGTCCTTATATGTTTAGTTATTTCTTCGTATGTATTAACCCTTTAAATGCCTAGGAAACAATGCACGAAATTCACCCTCACTGCCACTGTTTACTTAACGCGCGCGTTGTTACGTAATTTATTGAGGGAAAAGAAGAGGGAGTTTTTCAATTTTAAAAATTGTTTCCCTTTAGTTTAAAAAATAAAATAATAAAATAAGGAAATGAAAATATAAATAATAATATCTAGAGCTGCAATATAATAATAAAGAAAAGTTATAACTTATTTGTTGTGTGATATATTCTGAAACATGATTGAAAACATAAACAGCATCACATTCAGAGAGTGAAAATCACTCATAGTGAGATCCACAGTCAATATTTGTCCTTGCACAAACTCACTATTACACACGATGATTACCGAAAATGAGAACAAATGAAGGATAGGAAAAATAGTACTCAAACGAAAAAACAGGAAAAACTGATTATCTATGAATTTTACTGAGTTCCCGGCGTAGACCCTTTTAAATTCTTTCCCTACCTCTTCTCCGAAATAAGTAAATTCCTTAGAAGTACTGTTAATATAGTTTTATTATATTCCAAAAATATGGGAATAGTTTTAAACAAAGCAGCATTATGCAGAAAATCGTCCTTTGGAAGGACGAGTATACACGTCCGGGGCACTAAATGCACCAGCTGAGCAGGACGTGTATACACGCCCGCGGCACTTAAGGAGTTAAATAAAACATTTAATTTAATTTATTGTTTACACTGACACCCAATCAGCTATGAAATGTCTTTTAATGAACTCTTTTGTAAAAACCTACAATGAAATGACAGAATTTATTAAATGGAAGAAACCTTTAAACGCGAGTGTAAAGTATTGACTTTAAAAATGAAAGATTTAAAGAGCGCTGTTCGGGCGGAAAATTAAAATTCATCATTACTATTCATGGAACCCCAATATTTCCTATACCATTGTTCTCTCTTTGTTCCAAGACATAATTTTTGGTGTGATGAGATGACAACCCGCATTGTGTGTCATAAACTTGTTGTACACCCAGTTCTCCTCTTCCTGACCTAAAACAGCTCGATTAAAGTAATTGCCAACGGTCGTAGAAGCCAGCTATCGCTGCCTTGCAACTTCGCTTCATTACTTTTACTCTCGCGCTATCGTTCTGTCTTACCGTGATAAAACGACCGTAAAGGGTCCTAACAATCCCTCCAACAGAATTGGGAACGGTTCATTTTATGTATAGCACTCTAATGTTTGTATAGTGAGAGGGAGGAGGGAAGTTTGTAAAAGGCTGGACAAATCAATGAATCCACATCTTTTTGTTCGTAGAAAAGGGGGCGAGAGGAGGTGAGAATGGTCCGGTTTTAACGGCTTTCCTTCCTTTTCGCGGATGAAGAGAAAGTTTGTCCACACAATTGCTCTCTATTTAAAGAGCCCGAGCGTTAATGAAAAAGAAAATGGAAGAAGAAAGAGAAAGAGGAATTATAATAGAAAGAAACTTTTCCTTGTATATTTCTTCCCTGGCCTTTTTTCTTCTCTTCGTTTGCTTGGTCGGTTTGCTCTTTACCTATTGTTCACACTCTCGCACACAATCATTCTCTCCTGTTTCAGGGATTGAATTTCCATTCTATTTGATTCTGGAATGAATTGATCTCGTTTAGTTAGTCTGGATTGTGGAACCAGAAAAAAAAAGAGCTGTTGATCTGAATATGAAGAGAAAGAAATTGAGCTTAGCTGTTGCTTATATGTAAATTTATGAAGGGTGAGAGGAGTTAATTTCTTGGAAATCTCTTTATGAGAACTGTGAATGGAAGAGCCGCTTTCATTCAATAAAAATTAAAGTCAGTTCCAAGACATAAACTTATTTCTCATGAAACTTGTGGAATTAAAAACAAGTAATGGGGAATCGAAATTTTTGTTTTCAGAATCTACATATCGTGGAAAAGGTGTTATCTGGTATACAGATGGAGGGGAAAATAAAATTTAATAAAATAGTTTTTATGTTAAATGCTGCCACAAGGGAAATTAAGTTTATGTATTTGAACGTTTATTGTATAAAAATCAAAGTAATTTCTATTAAACGAAACAGATATTTTAGTATTTTTAGCATTTGTTGTGATGGGGACGAGAAAAATCATGAAGTTCATTACGCGGCTTTTTTAGTATAAAACTTTGTACAACACCTACTATCGAAATTGCAGGTCACTATGATACGGATTGGGATTATGAAATGTTTCAATGTACACTATACTATTCCCTTCACAGTACTTATTTATCTATAATCCTCATTTTTCTTTACTTATATTGTAGAAAAATAATTTTATTTTCAGTCTAAAATCATCTAAGTAAAATTAATTCTTTTCCCCATTTTGTAACATTCAATCTCTTTGACAATATTAAAAATTTTGCATTTTTTTTTTTTTTAATTATTTTATTCGTAATCTCGTATCACAGAACATCTTTTCCACATAGGTAGGTTTCAATGATTAGTAATTTTTTTCCCTTTACATAACCGAGTATTTGGGCGTAAAACTATAATGGGAATCCCCCTAAGATTTATTTCAGATATTAAGATCGTATACATTTAAATTTTAAACATAATTTGAAAAGAAAATTCAACCAAGTTTTAAGTGTATTTAAATTTTTTTATATATATATTTTACGTAGTTTTTCCCTCTTTAATTTACCTTTGTGTGATAAGTTTGATATAGTAAGTTATAGTAAGTATGTTTTGATATAGTAAGTTTGATAAGTTGTATACTATCGGACTATGTTTACGTAAATAAGGACTATTTTGCATTATTTGTTTTAAATAAAATTATAATTTTTTTTAAATAAAGGCCTTTTAACAAACATGAATTTTTTTTCCAGTAATAACTTTATAAAATTATTAAGCTTTTAAAAACCCAACTTATTTCCCTAAATCCTAAAAAAAATAAGAATTTAGAAAAAGCTATTTTACCATGACTATATACCAATTTGTTAAATAAAATTTTCATTAAAAGGAACCTCATGTAAACATGTATAAATGATAAGTACCATTATGATATTTTGATCAAAGTTGTGAATATTTCAAATAAATGTTAAATTGCTACATTTTCAAATTTTAAATGTTAAAAGAATTATGTTAGCTTTTATATTAAATCAAATTACAGACTGTATTAAACAATGTAATGCATTTTAACTCTGTAATATGTGATTTTAATTAAACGAACTAACAGATTTAAAATTTGTTAACTAATGTAAAAAAAATGATTTCTCTAAAAGGTATGAATTTAATTAGCACTTTATTCATTTTATATATTTTAAAAATTATTTTCTTCTAATGATTTATATATTTTCTTACAGGTGAGAAAATTTTACCAATTTATGTATAGAATATCTTTTATAAGGTATTGTACATTTATTTATTTTATTTTACAATTACACTTTTCAGAACTACAGGTGGTTATCAAAATAATGGAAACACCTGCGAATAAACTGACATTTATGAATGCGCTTCTTAAGCATTGGAATATAATAATTGCTAGCAGTATTGTTTCCATAAATAGAAATATAAATATTCGGGTAGTATGCGGTAGCTTTATTGAAGTTTTGTAAGTCTTGGGGTTTTTTCAGAAGCGTAAAATGTCAGACTTCTCACATTTTCAAAGAGGCTAAATTGTAAAAGCCCGTCTAGCTGGAGCAAGAGTGACTGAAACATTCCAACTCTTATGCGTTGCTAGAGCTACTGTGTCTAAAATTATAGTTGCATACACACAGCGTGCAAGACACACTCGGAAAAGCGAATAGTGGTCGGAGAGAGAATCTCAATGTAATGAACCAAAGGTTACTGAAGCGATTTGTAATGTCTAAAAAGCAAATTACTGCAACAAAAGTGACTGCTTTAAATCAGCATATGGATTCTCCTGTGTCAATGATTACGGTTAGAAGGAACCTTCATAAAAATAACATTTACGGCACAGCAGCAATTCCCAAGCTCCAAATAGAGTCGATTGATTAGTGGAAGAATGTGTGGCGGTGTGATATCTATATGAACTAGTACCAACATCACGCGAAGACGATTGTTTTGGCGTGATTGGTTACGTACTCGCGTTCGGAACGGAAGGTACCCAGAACGAACCTTCCTCCTTTATTGGTGACCCTGCCGTGCAAAGGAACTGCATCCTTCACGCGCCACAGTCGTGGCGCCATCTATCCACCACAACAGCAACCAAACCGTCAAACATTGACGCAAATAAGCTGTTACTTCTCAAAGACGTCTCACGCAAATGATGCAATCAAATCGTCACACAAATGACGCAATTCTCAAGTCGTCTCACACAAATGTCGCAACCCACCAAGTGACGCAACTGCTTACATGCTCGCCACGAATATGGTATCGTTTGTTCGCCTATTTGCCGAAACACTGGCAGGGGAGTATGTGGCTGTGTGATATCTATATAAACTATAGTACCAACATCACGCAAAGACGATCGTTTTGGCGTGATTGGTTACGTACTTGCGTTCGAAACGGAAGATACCCAGAAAGAACCTTCCTCCTTTAAATGTAACATGGTCTGACAAATCGTCTCTAATACTTTTCTCTACAATAGGACTGGTGCACGTTTAGTAACACAAGTGCACACGTGTAAGCCCTTTTCTAACTATCAGGCATGTAGGTGGATCTGTCATAATATGGGCTGCCAAATTGTGATTTTATGTGAGACCAATTGTAACCATGAAAAGAAAAATCACTAAAGAGTGGTATAGAGAAATTTTAGCTGACCATGTCCATCCTATGATGCAAACATTATTTCCTACTGGAGATGAAATTCTCCAGAATGACAATAAACCTATTCATTGTGCGGCACTTGTCCAATCATGGTTTTATGAACAAGAGGATGAAGTTCAACTGTCACACAGTCTTTCGACTTCAATATAATTCAACCGTTTTGGTTTATTTTAGAGCGTTCAATCCTATCTTCACCGGTATTTTTGCCAGAACTTTCACAATTTCTCGATGAAGAACTGTTCAGTATTCATCTAAACACTATTCAGCACTTGTATGAATCGATTCCTAGGCAAATCCAAGCTGTATTACATGCCGCAGGTAGCTCTACACCATACTAATAAATGATTCTGTATAGATCTATGTGGTTTTCATTATTTTGATAAACACCCGCTTGCATTGAAAGTGACTTGAGTCATAATGGAATAAATCTCTTAAATATGATACAAATTTATAAGAACTATAAATTAATTAATAGCAAGGTTGCTAAATTAATAAATTTTTTGTTAAGATTAGATGCATAAATTTTATTAAAATGATTAATAATCGCTCGTATATTTATAAGAAAATTGCTCAAATAATACTTGTCGTTTGGCGACATAATGTTAACTTTTAGTGTCCTGAATAATATTAGACAGTTTGTGAAGCTAATGATCCTACCATAATTAGATGAGTGAGAGTGAAGTACTAAAATAGAAGATATCTGAGCTGGGCTCCTCAAAATAGTATACTTAATCTAGGTTCATATAGATAAATGCGAAGAAATAGTTAAAATTAAATAAAAAAAGATAACATTCCATTCATTTTTACTGCGGCGCTTTTTTATGAGCAATTAAGTCCAAAGTCTAAACAACGGAATCCAACAACTCACATTACTCCTAAACATTTTACAACGTTCTAAAATAGAAGATGAAAAAAAAATGTTAAACGATGTAGAAGCATCTACGATTTTTAATCTCGGTAACAGCCGTGCTCTGCTGGTTGCCATTCCTCCACACTAAATAACTACACCAAACGATTTCTCCACCACTAAATAATTAAAAAAATTAATCTCGCGTAGCTTAAAGCTCAGAAAAACGAAAGAATAAAATAACGGAATGGAAACAGATGAAAGAATTTTTTTTATTCCTTCTTTTTCTTTTTTGGTTTGGAGGGTTATCACCGTTTCAGTAATGAATAGAGAAACGAAGACATATAAAATAGAAGGTGGGTATAACGTGAGATTTGTCGGTGAAGGCACGTTCGAAAGAAAACACGTATCTCACGTTTTCCTGACTATTTGAAGGAATGCACGAAATTGCTCAACGTTCTTACCACTTTTAATGTCCCCAAATACGGAATTCTTTATATAGAACGTATTTTTAACTACCGTAGAAATGACTGTTATTCCGTAGAAAAAAAGAATTTTTATTACTATTGCTTAGTTGTGAAAAAAAAAAATTCTTACAAATAAAAGCTTATTCCAGAAGAATTCAGAACGAGATGAAAGTAACATAATTTAAGAGTATAAGTTAAATATCTAATTCATGATAATGGGTTACATGTATTAGCATGGATGCGGCTTAATCATCCGTTTAAACCATTGTGGGGTTATTGAATCAATGTATGTTAGATTAAAATTTATAACAAAATAAAATAAGTTTTATGTGTCCCACATTTTAATTTTTTGTGAAAGCGAATGAATGTAAAAAAAATCATTAAAGAAAAAAACGTGACTAAAAATAAAACAATTTAATTTCTAACATGCTCTAGATTTTTATTCGTATGTATTTCATTCAAAAACTTGAGAAAAATACATCTTATCAACTAAAATCTTTACAAAATGTTACTTCATTGAGATATTTTTGCATTTTTTTAAATTTTATTTATTGTTTTTTTGCACAAAATGTTTGCGTTGTTTATCATGACACAATAACACAAGTACATTTGTTTTTCTGGAAATTAAAACTCAAGCTAGATTAAGTTTCTTTCAAATATACCCTGAATACATCTTTAACTTTTTAAATGCACCCATAAACAAAATATGTAAATTCGAATTAATTACGAAAAGAACATGGAATTAAACAAATCTGTCAGTTCAAAACAGAATAAACTATGAAAACTTTTTAATTACTTTAAAAAACTGCAAGTTAGTTATGCGGAGGATAGAACCCCGACCTATATATATGAATCCGAAGACAGGTAACATGACCACTAGACAAAAGTGATCATATGTGTCCGGAAGCTTTTACTGGCATATATAGATACTGCTACTGCTACATTTTTGATACTTTATTTTAAAATGTGAATTTTTTAAGTTCAAGTTGCGTTAAAATATTTCAAATGCTTTGCGATACCTGAAAATTTAGTGTAACTGTAGTCCGCTTTCAACCATCCTGGATTTTTTTTTCCAATCAAATTTGCATCTGCGTATATAGAACGTATAA
>BMAV01003558.1:260136-280309 GCA_019973955.1 Trichonephila inaurata madagascariensis
TTTTAAGTTCAAGTTGCGTTAAAATATTTCAAATGATTTGAGCATACAAGACGAGGTTCAAGGGTCCGGACCCCTTCCATCACTCCTGATTTTTTTTTCCGATCAAATTTGCATCTGCGTATATAGAACGTATAACTTAATTAAGTATTTGTTATTAATAATTTATTTTATTAATTAATGCTAATTATTTGTTTATTTATTACTGATTTTTGTTCCCAACAATCCTTAAAATCAAAAGAAAATGTTTGGTGGCCTATTGGGGGTGATGCTTAAAGAATGGTGAACTTTCGACCCTCGCCCTCACCCCCTTGAAAAACTCCTCAGTGTGCCACTGACATACATGCCACTTATTTTTCCAGAGTTAAAAATTGGATAGTTTCTAAGTTAATAAGTAACATCTGTATTTTAATAAACGAAAATTTAAGTTGATAGCTTTGTATATGGATGATTTTGTTTTGTTTTTTAAATAGTATCTTCTTATGGGAAAACTCAGAAGAAAAATAAAAAAGTTATTGATTCCCTTTCGTACGATATAAAGCTAGAATAAAATTCTCAGATTATTTTTAAGCAAAAAGAAAAAAAAAATATTGATTTTTGACAGAATTTTTTTAAATGCTCCGCTTCTACCAAAGTGAAAACAAAAAAGGAAAAAAAAGAACCCACAAATCGCACATTTTTCGAACACTAGCAATAATTACATTTTCCAATTTCAACTCCCAACGAGCTTTTCAGAACCTTTCAAAAATCATTTTTCACCAAGCTCGAATGCTTCGGTGGTCCGTCACAGTGGGTATCCGAAGTTCTGGAAATCTAAACGACCCCCTTCGAAAGCATTCCGAGTTGATAGCGCCAAAAAAATCGTCTGCTATTGTTCTCCGACATCCCCTTTCTCATCCCCATTTGATCCTCCAGTGGACGATGGAGAAGATTCCTGACAGTGAAGGATTGGTGCTCAGAGCTTTCAAGATGGAAAGTGTCGCAGTTAAAGAATATCGTCATTTCTGTGAAAGAAACAATATTTCTTCCAGCATTATATCGTCAGAATTTATTTCGGAGATAGCTTTTTGTTGTTTTAAACCAAGAAATAAAGAAATAAATTGCGTTTGGTTAGTATTTTCAGATGGTATTTGTAGAGCAATCTGCTCTTAGTATAGAGGGAACTTCTTCATATTGTAAGTGATTTTTCACTTGATAAACTTTGACAGAACGAAATATTCCCTAAGCCATAAAACTCCCTTTTATTCTTGTGATGATGGTCTGCTAATTCTGTAAGTGTTACTGAAATAGTGTTCATTACATTATTTTTAAAGAAAAAAAATAAATAAATACGAGTATTTTTTATGTGTTTATTTCCCTCCAATTATTACCAATTTTATTCCAATCATGTATTGTTGTTGTAAAATTGTTATTAGAAAGATATTTTATGAATCTTTGTGTTTTATATGTGGAAAAATATTTTCTTCGAAAATGGAAGATTTTTGGTTTTAAAATTGTTTATTTCATTAAAAATTCTCGAGAGTTTGATGTGGAAATTTGACATAGGCATAAGTTTACTGAAGACTTGTACAAATGAGAAATTCAGATAAATCAAAACATTTAACCTGTTTTCAGGGTTTTTTCAAAAACATTTTTTTTTAAAAAAAATTGAGCTTTGCTTTTATTTTTGGAACACATTTTAAGCAGTTTTTATGGCTTCTTAATGCATTTTTTTAATATAGCATGTGATGCAAAGCTATGATAATTAAAAAGCTCTATGTTTCGATTAGAGATTGAATGATTTATTGACTGATTATTACTCTTATTTATACTATATTTTAGCATTGGCAATGGGTTGGGTGAGAGTACTTAGTTCTTTCGAAGCCTTATCTCATTTCATGACTGTTTAGATGACTTTAAAAAGACTTCCTATTGCCCTATTTAATAAGTGTTTTGTTTTGACTAATTTCAGCAAATTACAAATTTTTAAAAATAATCTTTCATTTCCAACTTTTTTATATGCTCGCCCCCCCCACGTAGGGTTAGCACGTTCCCTAGGGGTCGCACCCCACAGTTTGAAAATCACTGATTTAATTGAAGAAAAGAGATAGATGCTTAAAATGGTTCTACTTAAATAATTCAAAATCAAGTTCGTGGTAAACGATTTTCCATGATCGCGAGATTGACATCGGCAATTTTGGATTCTAGAATAATATTTTAGTCATGATATTTCCAATATAATCATTAATAGAGGGGCTAATAAACATTAAATTTCTGAAGACAAAGTCCAAGCGTTGGCATGATATGGAAACTTAAAAGGATGCTAGTTCAGGTCACTTGACAGTCTCTCAAAATCATGAAAGTTCCTACATTGCCTCTAAATGTGACGCTCATAAACAAGCTTTCAATCTTGATAAATATTTTATAAGCCAGTGTATGCTATCAGTTGATAAATTATAAAGTGTTCATTGATTAACTTTCCTAAATAAATGAACGTATCAAACATTTCTTTCTTAAGGTATCCGACTACGTTCGGAACCGTGATTTTAAAAAAGCGCATAAATAGAAACTTTTCATGATATTTAGTTTCCCTTAGATTATAATACATGTATAAAATTGTTTTAAGGACATTTTGACAAAAACAATTATTTAAATATATTATTTCGGCCAAAAATTAACTTAGAATAACCTTTTTTCAAAATGTTCCCCTTTTGTAAAACATGCTTCTATTATAATAATATTTTGCCTGCATATAGCTCAGACCTCTGCACAGAGGCTCAACTATGATTTATGAAAAATTTACATTATTTTCAGAGTTACAACCCATTGAAATAATTATCAGAGTTTATTAAAATTTCTCCCCTCTGTTGTCGTAAAACATGGATAAACCGACTTCTAAGTTATATATTTCAAAAATTCTAGTTGAGCCTCTGTAAGAGGTCTGAGCTATATACAGGCAAAATATTATTATAATAGAAGCATTTTTCACAAAAGCAGAATATTTTGAAAATGGGTCATTCTATGTTTAATTTTTTTGTCAAAATGTTGTACTTAAATAATTTTTATTGCAATACTATTCTTAAAACAATTTTATATACATTTTTTAATCTAAGTGACACTAAATATAGTAAATATTATCTATTTACACGCTTTGGAAAATCACGCTTCCGAACGTAATCGGATACCTTAAAATGTTCAAATTCTTGGGTTTTTTTCATATAGTTCTTAAAATCTATACGATTACAAATATAAGGTTTACTTTAGAGTTGTGCACATACGTTTAAATATATGTCAACGATATAATCTGTCTTTAATTGTCAAGAAGCCTTACATCATCTATTTCTGATGGTGAATGTGCAAATTTCCATATTATTGTTCAAAATGGGCCTTGAATTCACTGATCAAAATTAATGACAAAACAATTGCTTTCAACGAGACAGCCTCGAGTACCATTAGTTGCCTGAGGCAATTAAAGACTTGTTGCCGCATTTACTGCTGCAACTTGTAAAAGTTTATGACGCACTTTGAATTAAAATATCTAGTGGACAGGCAAGGATTAATTTGCTTGAAGGGGGGAACACCCCACCTTTAAAACGATTACTCATTTTGACGTTTTCGATCGCAATACAACATACTGATCACACCATGGGGTAAGACCGTTTTATCTCCAACCACTAGCAACGTCCATTTTGATGTATGTGACGCCTGCAATTGCTTCATCTAAAAGTCTTCATTAGTCTCTTTGAGGAACTTTTTTCTGCCATCAGAATTTGATAGATAGCATCTTCAGACTTTGTAAAGGCTTTTCCTTCCTGGGCGGCGCCCCCATCTGCCATTTACAAATGACCCGTTAACAGCTGCTTTCGGTTACCGATTTGTTTTCAGAATTAATTATATCGGGAAATAGTAAGGGGAAAAAAAAGGAGAAACACATTTTTCGTATCAAATTGTTGGTTAAGCTTTTCTGGTTTTTGAAAAAGTAATTCTTCCATCTATCCATCTGTAAGAGAAATTCTCCCCCATCCTTCGAAGGAATTACGGTTACGGTTTCGACTATGTTCTTCTATCGATATATTTTTAAATTGTCTCGTGCATACTTGAAGCTTGTGAAATTAATTATTTACAATGAGCGAAGTGCGATTTCAATTACTGGTATTGTTTGGAATGAAAATGCAGCATTTGGGTGAAAATTTGACGGAAACATTCTTTTATAATATTACTCTTCTTTTATTTTTTTTTCCTTCCCCGCGAATCTCTTTGTTGGCAGTTTGTTCAGATCGGATAATGCATTCAAAAGTTAAAATCTAATATTTAAACAGCTTCCGATTTATTCATTTATTATTTATTCTTCGGATTGAAAAGATTTCATCGTCTATTTATTATTAATGAACATTTGTTTTAAAAATACCGCAGAGGATCTGAGAGTGAAATATTTTCCGAGGTTGTTAGTGTTTATTTTCACTGAATTAACAAACTGAAAAGAATAATTTGATTTATTATGATTATTCTTACACAGGAATACTTTTTTTTATTTTCAAAAAGGTTGAGGGAAATAACAGAAGATCGAATTGAATAATATTACTTAAAAATTTGGTAGAAAAGTTTTATTTCTTTGGACAAATATTTGTTAAATATTTTTAAATATTCGCTTGGACACGTAAATAATTTGTTCTAAATTACTCAAATTAAATAAAACGCGAAGGAAAGTAATTATTGAGTAAAAGAAACATATATTTTATATATTTCAGATTGGATATGATTCATTGCTCAAATAAAGGTACCTAAAAACCAGTTTCAATAGACTTAATTTCTTAAAATTTAGGATTTTTATTCTACAAAATGTTTGTTGCGGCCCTTTATTATAGCCTTTAACCACTATGAACTTAAGCCTACTTGAGATAAATTATTAAGCATACCTCTGATTGAAACATCTCGGCAGCGGTTGAATTCATATCGTCTGCTATTTGTATTTTTTAATTTAATGGGTCTGGAATAAAATTATTATTGGAAACATTGTCGGATATTTATAAAAATAACACAATTTCATATTCTTTCAAACAAGACTGTTTGTTTCAAAAATTATTCTTAATCCACTCGCTTAGGGGAATATTTGGATTTATTTATTTTATACTCTTTTATTTTTATTTATACTCTTTTTTAACTTTGATTCCATTTTTTTTTTCTTTATAACTCATTGTAAAATGTAATGTAAGATGGAACGAACTCAATCGTCAACTGAGTCAAATGATGATTTCTTTCATATTATAAATGGACACTATTAAAAGTATTATAGGTTATTATATATTTAAAGCTTACTGTTAAGTTAATTTAAAAATTGATTTATATATAATTTATATTGCATTATCTCAAAAAAAAAACAACAACAATAATAAATCCAAAGAAAATATTTCAATCGTACAATAATCTTACTTTTTAAAAATTTATTCGTAAATTTTTAACATTATGTAACATATTTTAATACACATATTTGTATCGCCCAACCGGTATAGTGGTTAGCAACGCTGACTGGACTGGGCCGTAGGGACTGGGTTCGAATAACGGAGAAGACATGGATGTTTGTAAATATATAGCACCTTTACGTCATGGGGGTATTCTAAATAGCCGTCGAGTTGCAAGTTCTCTCGTGAGGTTGGTGGATGGGTAAAACAGGTGGGAGTTCCCTGGCCACCTCCAGGGTTTTCTCCCTCTAAATTAAGGTGGAACCGAGCAAAATCGTACAGTCACTTGCATGGTGCTCAAAGCTAAGGCTAAAGACTGGCGTAAACATTTCAGCCCTTAGCCGCGATGAGTTTCACGGGCCTCGATCTGACTTCGTCAGGCAAACGGCATTAGTCACAGCAACAACACATATTTTTGTAATATATGGTTTGAAATAATGTTTAAGAATCCAATATTGTTTACACAAATCCTTTTAAATTGAAATTCTCATCAACTAAAAATAAGATTTAATTGATATATGCATCAACTAAACTTTTAAGATAAGAATATATTTATGTAGAAACTACTTTAGAGCGTATATATATTGAATATTATAAACATTTCTTTTAAAACAACTTTAAGAAAGATCAATCTATTTCTTTAGTATTTAAACGAGAAGTTAAACAGCGTTCCAAGAATAACAAGCCTCAAAAATGTTCTTCAGTATTTTTGGAGTTAAAAATTAACATTTTTTTTTGTATTCCTTCATAAGGGATTGATTTAAAATATTTTCATTACTTATTACAGCATAAATACTTAATCTCAGTCAGTATTTTTATTGAAGTTAATAATTTTTCTTAAATTTAATACAATTGAGGACATTTGATTTAAAATACTTTTATGCACATGCAATCGAAACTAAAGTATTTATTATTTTTGATGTACCATTCACGCATTCAAGCGAAAATTTACTGTGAATACAATTTACTAAAAAAAATTTTTTTAAATAGTTTTACTTTCCTTTTTGAGGTCTACGTATATTCTTAATTTTTTTTTTATCTTGCCTAAGCGCTTCCGTAAGGATCTAAAACGTCAAAATATTCCATATTCTAGTTTGGTATATAATATAACCGCATTCTCTTTGACGCAAACTAGGATTGGTGTTCATATTAGGTACTGTATCGCTATGTAGATAGAAAAAATTACCACTCTCCTGTCATGGGTGTGCATTGCTAAGAATTCTAGAGCAACTTAGTTCAGTGCTTCTCAAACTTTCAATATTTGCGATCCAATATCAACCAAACTTTTCAACGCCCCACCCCCTCCATACAATAACAATGTATTGAATTCAAGAATACATTAACTTGACGCAAAATCTACAATACGACTTGAAACTTCTTAAGTGCTTCTTGTCTATCTCAACCAAAGCGATAATTGCCCCGGACGTACATATACGTCTTTCCGAAGTACAATCTTTTCTGTGCACTGCTATCCGTAAAGCTACTCTGAAGGCTTTGGAATGCTATAACAAGACCTTGAAAGTATTTGAGAAGAATTTACTTAATTCAGAGGATTTACTTATTTATATTTATTTTCTTCTTCCCCTCCCCTCAATATATCACATACTCGCACCTACGTGTAAAACGGTGGCATTGGGGAGCGAATAGCGTAACTTTTAATCGGCAGTTAATTGATTAATTATAAATTGTACTAATTATCAAAATAAGTGATAATTTTTGTATATAATTTTATTTATGACAAGCACTTGGGGTCAGTGGTCATTATGAAACTTATTATTAACATAATATTGTTAAATTAATTATAAAATACATTGCGCAGTACTGATACATTTCTATAAATATATTATATCAGTGTAAATGAGTAAATTATTTTTTTTTATTATGACAGAATGTAGTTTTTTAATCTTCAGTAAATTAATATATATTTTTAAAAATAATCTTTTGTTTTCAACATTTAATATGTTCGCGCCCCCACAGTTTGAGAAAAGCTAAGTAATAATAATTAAATTTTAAAAATCTGTCATAAAAAAGGACACTGAAGTGAAATAAAATAAGGAAGAGAAACAAATTTTTGAAGAAAGGGCTGCATTGGACTAATGCATTATCGAGGTAATGGAATTTTTGAAAAAAGTAGTAGTTTAATTTATTAATCAGGAAAACTATCAGTTGTAAGAAACTATGTAACATCACATAAGCCATCAAAGGAAGGAGGAAATAAAAAGGAAGTAATAAAATTGTATTCATTTCATTGGTTGTGTTTTATGGATTATAAATGGCCAGGTTATACTTATAGGAGTATAGTTTGTTGATACAATAGTAATCCTGGGTAAACATTTGAGATAATACTAATTATCTCAAGTGTTAATCCATTCGTATGGAAGAAATTTCATTAATTCTTTTCAAAATTGTGATTTTTTTTTATTTTACTCAAAACGTGTTTTTTTATTTCTATTTCTATTTATTTTTTTTATAATTTTAATATATTAATGTATTGTGGGAAACCAGTTTGTTGCATTAGTAACTACAATAATTATTCAAACTAGACTTTTTCTAAATTTCTAAGTAAATTATTTGAATTTAAGCAATGCTTCATAAAGTATGGATTCTAAATAACGTTTACCCTTGAATGACTGACACTCTTAAGATACCTTTCTGAGGATCATATTCTTAAAACTCAATGTAGCCTTTTCTTTTATAACTAATAAAAACTGGTACTGAAATGTTCTGGCTTGATTGCTTTTAAATATCTATACTAAAAATAATGAGTACCACTCAGATTTAACTGACAGTGTTGAAAATTCATTATTATACTTCATTAAATTTTAACAAGGAGAAATCAATCTTTCTTCGAACGATTCTCAGTGAATGTGAAGAATTTCAAATGCTCATATTTTATACTTTACTTTATATATTTATGAGCTGCAATCACAACCATTACTAATATTAAATAAGACGTCATCGTCAATAAAATAAATCAAAATTTTTCTTATAGTCATTTTCAGTGGAGCACACAAGAGGGGTCTTAGGGGTCCGGACCCCTCCCAAAGCCCTTGATTATTTTTCCGATTGATTATAATTCTAAGTATATAGTACGTAAAATTTAATTAAGTATTTGTTAATAATTTTTAATTTTATTAATTAATGCCAATTATTTATTCAATAATTAGTTTTTTACTGTTTTTGTTTCCGAAAATCGACAAAATCAAAAAGAGCATGATGAATGGTGGACTTGCGACCCTGGACACGCCCCTTGAAAAATTTTTGCGTGCTCTACTGGTCCTTTTTCATAAAATGCAAAGTCTATTTTAACTTACATTTTGGAGTAGCATTGTTGATGCGCTTGAAACCCTGGAAAACAATTGATACTCTATCAAACATATTACATATTACATTATAAATTAGAAGGTATATTTCAATATACATTGATAAAATGGAGTTTCTAGCTTTCGTCATTTAATGCGAGGATGTATTATATTATGCCTGTCAGCTGTATGTAATTAAGTGTGTAATGTTAGCATCTCAGCTGATTTAGTTGGTGATTCTGTTTCTTATGTATATTAACTTACATTTTAGAATGGATTCTTATTTGTTTAATCCAAGGTGTTAGTGATGGCTTGTTTGAATTTTTATTTTAATGAGGCAATATTATATCATTTTGTTTTGAAAAGTGGGCCATTGGCAGTTTTTAGGATATAAAGTTATGGTTAAAAAGATATTTCCTGTGTTAGGAGGATAAACTAAAAAATTAAAACAAGCACTGCGCGAAGTCTTGGAGGGCTTGGGTATTACATACATATTATTTCCAATATATTTCAAAGCTTTGTGAAAACAATTAACTTTGAAAAGAGTTAAATCAGCACGAAGTCCTAATGAGATATACGATTCCTCATAATTTTTTTCCGCCTGCTGTTAACGGAAGGGATTAGCTTACAATCGAAAAAAAAAGAAAGAAAGGTTATCTTTGTTAAGAAAAGAATATTTTTCTTCCAAATCCATTTTATTTTCCTCCCCCGCATAAACTTCTAAAAGCCTTTCCCTGCCCCCCTTCACTCCTTGCAGAATTTCCTAGATAGACGATTTACTCAACTCCACCCCCTCTCCACCCCTTAACCTTTCTTTAAATCTCTTAAGATTGGATTGAAAAACTGTTTTTCCGCAGACCCTCTGCGAGAAACTAATTTCTCCGCAGGAACCCTGTATTTACTCATACTTTTCTTTTCTCAGATTTACTCGAAGGCTTTTCATCGGATCTCGTGTGATCCTCCATCGTTAAAACGGCAAAGCTATGGTACCAGAGAACAGCTTGTTACAGAGATAGAGCTTCAATCCTCCTTTTTACGGGTGGATCTTTGTTCCTCAGACGAACTGTGTTTAAAATTCTTTTCAAGAAAAGGCATTTTTAAACCCCACGGGACGTTAGCCAAACTTGCTTATCACATTAGAACAGGAAGAGGCGATTATGTTTTCTTTTATAGCTTTGCAGTCGAAAAGGAAAGGAAAAAATGTTTACATGTCCTTCTGACTTGGATTCCAGGGAACATAATATTTTGATTAAGGCTGTTTACGCCATGTACAAAAGAGCGTGAACTTAACGTGGAGCACATTATCGGACTGAAAAAATGTCTCCGTTTTTATAAAAATTTGTGACATTGTAACTCATGCATTTGTTTATCATATAGTGTTTTTAAAATTTCAATATATTTCATAAATAGTTAGTTTTTCCTTTTAACGTGTAAAGGGATGGCTCCTTTAGCATTACGGTACAGGAGAAAAAACGCGAAACAAATTTTATAAAAGAAAAAAATGTGTCAACTGAAATAAAAATGAGTTGTATGATAAAATAAGTGATTATCTACAGGATAGAGACGCCAGAATATGATATTAATGTTCGAGTACTTTTATATCTGAAAAAATATTCCGAAATTGGGTCCTATTCTTTAACATTAGCAGAAAACAGCCTTAAAGTGGACAATAATTCAACATGAATATGCTTGAAGAAGTTTTTTTAGCAGAATACTGTTTGGTTTTTACAATAGCTATGGTTAGTTTAATTATGTAATTTTTACTCAGTATATTTTCTGTCATAGAATTTTAATTCTGCTGTAGTTTGAAAAAAGATAAGTGAGTAATAAAATTCCGAGCCAACTATGTTTATTGTAGACGAACTAAATATTTAATTACCGTAATATCCACCGTGTAACGCGCACCTATACTTTCATGCAGAAATTTTAATTTATTTGGTATATTCGCCTTAAAACGCACACCCCTTTTTTTTCGAAGAATTTTTAAATGTATGTGTGCAATGCTCTTATGTTTTAAAGTCATTTGTTCGAGGTATTATTCCAAACTTTAGAGAAAAAAAAGTATTTTTCTAGAACTACCAACCTTGAAGTTCAAAATAAATATTATTTCCTTTAAATGAATAGTATTTCGATCCATTTAGAAGCCAAATTTTTTACTGTGTTCATCTCTTTTTTTTTTTTTTTTTAAGTTCTCACTTTAAAACCCGGTGTATAACGCGCATCCTTAAATTCCATTTTGTGTGTGTGTGTTAAAAGTGCGTGTTTTATTCCGGGTTTTATAGTAAATTTATTTGGAATTTATATTTATTTGTGCAATACCTTTCAAATATATATATAAATATGTGGAAGGAGTGGGTAAATTTTCTAATTCTTTAAAAAGTTATTTGCTGTTTAAAAACAACTTTTGTGAATAAAGTTTATCTTTTAAAAATTCCTTATCTCTTACTTATTTTTTTTTGAAATTTGCAATTTTTTTAAAGAAGACATTTTACAAAATTCGTTCAAAAGATAAGTTTTATACTCTATGCTTCTTATTGATTCTAATGAAGTTTAAATTTTTATTCTAATTGATTTAAAAATATTTTAACTATCCAGGCTATGGTGCATTAGCAGGTAAGTTTTTACTTCACAAATTGCATTTTCTTCAAAGTATAAACTACAAATCAGTAGACACAGTTTTAAAAGAACAACTTATTTAACAGGGTTTTTTTTAATCAAAAATTGAGCACTCCTAAATGCGAAATGATTATTTCTTTTTTCAAAAACTTATACAAAAATTTTTGAATTATTTTTAAATGTTCTACTGTAAAAATATCATGTACTGCTTTAAACTAAAATTAAAATGAGACATTTAAGATATACATATTATTTCATATCCTTGCATCGTATAATATGAACTTATTATAATAATATAAATATGTATTAATATATATATACATATATATATATTTAATAAAGTCATATATATATATATATATATATTATGCGATGTAATACTAGATGAATTTCTGAAATAATGTTATAATACATTATAGATTGTAATATATTCGTTCCTTCTATGTAATACTATGAAATGAATATAAGCTTTAAAAAAAATGGAATTTTTCTTATTTTGTTAAAAAAACAAATTGTAAAAGAAAAAACTATTGGTGATGGAAATATTTGACTTGTTTTTTCACTTTACGTGAAACAAATAAATATTTTATTACCTTGTATTATTACCTTTATTTACCTTTTTATTAAATTATCTTTATTTTTGTAATTTTCTACTGCAACTCTATTTCTATTTACTTTCAGAAAATGTGGATTAAATAATTTATAAACTTGGAGTTCATTTTTTTTCAATATTTTAACTTTTTTGTATTTTGGAAATAACTGTGATTTAATAAATACATTCATTAACTATAGCTCTGTACATTTGACTGAGCAGAAATTTTTAAACTTGTATATTTAGGAATGAATTTTCCCAAAACTAAAAAAAGGTTTTCGAGATATATAAACATGTTCTAGAATATAGAACTGCAGCCCTTGCAGTTCATAAGCAGTTATTTTTTTTTCTTCTAAATAAACAGTATTTCGGTATATGGAGAAGTTCAATTTTGTCTATGATCACATCACTTTTTATTCTTAAAGCTCTCACTTTCATACCCGGCATATAACGCACACCGGGAAATTTTTATCCAATTGTATTAAAAGTGCGCGTTATACGTCGGATTTTAAGGTGATTACCAGCATAAAAACAGCATCAATTCCTTAGCACATGACAACATTGATAAAATTTATATATTTCATATACTTAGACACTTAATACAAAATTAGTATACAGAGCAAATTAATAATTCGTTGCATAAAGCATTTCGTTTTTAAGGAAACTTACAACCACACTAACTCCTTTCCTTTTCCCGTATTTCTTATTTGACACATAAATGGATGGATGTTTACACACACTGAATGGAAGCTGACAAAAAGGGTTAGTTACCGATCACTGTCATTAAATATAAAAACCATATCACCTCCCTTAAATACATGGATTCATTGCGTATAAAACCACATTTTTTTTACCTCAAAAGAATAAAAAAAAGGTGGATATGAATACTTCATTCACATCTAACTTAGTCCCGGGGCAAAATGCATGAATAATTTAGGCACAAATGTTGAACCGTATCTATCTCTGTCGACGACTTGTCGCTCAGCGGGACAGTATATCGTCTATCATGTTTAGAACACAGAAAAGAACCCTTTTAAAGTTCTGGCCTATTTTAGAGGTAATCGCTCATAACGTGGTTTTTTTTTTAAAGGAACAGGATGATGGAGCGTATGTTTCATTTCCTGTGTTTTTTCGGGAAAAACATTTTGTTTAATATAAGAAGAAGTAGTGGAAACTCTTGAATTCTATGTGGAAATTTGTCCGCATAGATTATTTAAAGAATACGATGGAAATGTCGAGGAGTTTGGTTGAATTATTCATACCTTTGGTGTTTGGGTAAGCTTGACAGTTTTTCTACGAAATTTATTAGTGATAACAACAATAATAATGTGGTAAAGTTTGTCTAGAGTTTTCCTGTTTTGAAGGTGTGTAAAAAAGGACTCAATTGCGAGTTATGTGTTTAGCGTTTATTCCTGTTACATTATTTCTTAATTTTGTTACATTTTTTTTTTTTTAAATTCTCTATTCTTTTCTTGTTTTGTTTCAATTTTCAAAACTTCTATAAATCGAACCTTAAAAAATATATTGGTTAGAATTATAAATATTGATATATGTGTTTTTGATATGATTACTGATAATGAATATAAGTGATGATATATTGCAGTCCCGAAAACTCAGCACTCGATAACCGTGCAGTTCTGATAACTCGACGTAACCCTGTAAATGATGTTCCATGCAGATATTATTGAGTTTGTAACAGTTAATGGAAAGATGTCTGAAAATGATGTATACGATAACGTTGAGGACACCATAAAAGCTATTAAAATATCACATAGTGAGGGACTAAATGCTTTGAAAACTACCCTTCAATAACTCAAACATCAAAGAGCTTCGGTGGTTTACTTACTATTCCTTCGTTATCTTAGTGATGAAACAGCAATGCAGCACTGAAAACAACTCGATATCACACATTTAAAAAAAAGTAGCCAGTTTATTAAAGTCTGCTACTCAAATTTCATTATGCACAGCGTTACGCCTCCATAAAGTACTTTCTGAGGTTCATTTTAGATAATTTGGCATTTTTACAGACACTTCCAACCTTCGGTCTACATTAGGCCGAGTTTTCAGGACTGTACTGTATTGATTATTAAAGATCTATAATTAGATATTACTTTAATATATATGCAATACAGAAAAATAGTAATTGTTAAAAGATCTTTTTTTAATGCCTCGTTTTTAAATTGCACTTTTAAGTTGCACCATTGTATAAATATGAATTAAATCCAATAATCCGAAATAACTCATCCAAATGCATTAAAAATTGTTATATATATGTCCACCTCGCTATCTCTCTCTCTCTCATTAATATTAAATTTATGCAAGAATACCCTTAAGGTATATTTGCAGTACATCGCCAGCCATTAAATTGCCTTATGCAAGATATTTTTTTGTTTGATTAAACATGAATTTATATGCCAGTAACTAAATTCATAAAGAAAACCTGTGGATGTTTTTATTAAACTAACATTATTCTTTATATAATCAACGAATACAATTTTTTCTAAATACAGTAAAATGATTTTTATAAAAAAAATATTTATTTTTATGAAACGCATACCTGCAATATACTAATTATGACTGATGTTTAATTACGGGTAATATCTAGTTCATTTATAAATATCTGCATCTCTTTATATTAAATTAATTATTAGGTTGTGAAGTATGAAATAGAGGAATGTACATGTTATTTATTTTAATTGCTCATAATCTCATTTAGACGCCATTTGTTGGCATAATTTTTTTTCGCGTGAAAGGTACATATTTTCCTCTTTTTAGCGCATATTTCAGGTTGAAAAAAGTTATCAGATCATCTTAAAATCTAGTTTTTATTGGAAAAAAATCGAATTCAATTATGTGCATTGCTTCATTTTTTTCATACTTAAAAACCTAATATTTCAATTCCGTAGAATACATTAATGTAATATAATGACTACATTCAATGTTTTAAATTAAGAATAAATTTTAATATATTTAATAAACATTTTCGTTTTTAATACAGGTGTAATGTAATTTCTCTATTTTTATTAAAGTGACACATTTTAATACAACATAATTTAACATTCCGTATATCGCAGCATATAACGCTTACTTTTAACACAAAAAAATAAGATCAAAATTTACATTAGCGCGTTTTACGCCAGACATAAAATGATAACTTTAAACATATTGAGAAGTTAAGCATTAAAAAAAAAGGATAGATTTTTACATATTCGTGAATTCTGTTTATTAAAGGAAATAGCATATCTTGTAGGATTTTATTATTTTATAAAATGGAAAGAAAAAAAATCTTTTGTTGTATCTTCAGGCACATCATTGAATTCTGTTTCTACTTCATCAACATTGATCCATAAATAAATAACCATCTTCCTTTCCAACTTAAATGTTAGATATACTACATTTTTTTTATGTGACGTTTGGATGATGACAAGTTTAATCACATTTCATGTATTTATTATCCACTTACACTCTATTTCTCGACAGGTATAATACATTGAGTCTACTTTTGTAAATTCTTTTTTCTCCTTCTAACACCCACGTACTTTCTAACACTTCTTTTCTTGTTCTTCAGGGTTTTAATTCTATAAGTATAACGTCGTTCAAACACTTGGAATAAATAAATAATAATAATATAACACTTGGAATAAATAAATTCAAATTGTAAGAATATTGCACAGATGTCTTCGTAAAATAAGGGTACACGATATGCGGCGAATATACCACAAAATTAAAAATATTGAGTTTGAAAGTATAGGTGAATTTTATACTCTGTGTTGTGTTGTTTCTAATGGCAAATGATCGACGACATTAGATCGAGACCCGCGAAATCCATTATGGCAAGAGGCTAGATTGCATCTATCGTTGGCAGCAGTTTTCAGCACCATGCAGGTGACAGAAAGTTTTGTCTCCGTTTCCTCCCAATTTTGAGTATGATCACCTGGCAGGTAGTCCTGACTTCCCACCTCTCTTCCTGGAGTGCTATAAGGCCTTCGCTGGAATTTGAACCTAAGCCTTATGGCACAGCAAGTGAAACTAAGCACTTTGTCGTGACCCTACGGTCGCTAGTGAATTTGGGTGCACAGATTCAAAAGACATTTTAATAAAACCAACCCCTTTATATGACTATCAAATTGCTGTCGAAAGGTTATTTAAGTGAAAAGAACAGCCAATTTAATTACTAAAATAAGTGTCTATAACAGTTAATTTCCACACATAACTTTGACGATTAATTGTCCAGCACTGATGGAATATCGGAACTCATTACTGAAACTCATATTGCTCCAATTATTATAACTCTAATTCTGTGATTTCAGTATCAGCCTGATGACGATCGACTACCTTTCTCTCTTTATTTGACTTTAAATATCAATTCACTTTAGCATAAACTACGGTTCTTTCACAGAATGCGATTTTATAACCATACAATGTAATCAAAAGGTTTTCCTTGGAGAACAAGTAAGAAACTTGAATAGAGCCGTGAGGGAGGCATCGCGATGCGTGTATTACGCTTCAATGTACAGTAATATACTACATTTTACAAGTACTCCGTTTTACACAACACATTTGTATAAAAGAACAGATGTTAAATTTTAATATAATAACACATTTTATTTTCTGTGTTAATGTTATCGAGTTTTAACCTTTTATCTGGTATACCCATACATCGGACGGACTATTAAAAGCTGGCCACAACTGGTTTGTCCGGAACCTGTACGGGCACTGATGTTTTCTTCTTTCCAACTTTGATTTCTTGCACATTTTTTAAATTCTTATAGTAATATTATTAATTCTAGTAATTTTAAGAGATGTAGTTTTTCCATGGCACTGAAATACTTTTTATCCGGGATTTTCTTTGGGGTGAAGGTGGGAATTTTTCATTGAAGGCAAGAATTTAGATTCTTGGAAATATTCGATAATGAACTGAGATTGGCCAGACAATGTGAAATTTGTTGCTGGAGGAAAAATGAAAATGGAAAGATGATGGTCAATATTATCTTTGCCCTCATTGCAATGTAACAGTATCCTACTGCTTTTCAAATTGTGTCAACATATATAGTGCACACACACAAATCCTCAATCGTTTGAAAAAGAGATACGAACATGAAACGTTTCTTATATAAGTATGCGAAGAATTCTTGTAAGATATGAAACATTCTTCACAGCATGCAAAGCGTACATATAAAAAAACAAACATTTAAGGGTTTGGGTGTTTCACAATTATAAAATAAAAATAGTGTGACAACTTTAAAATAGAAAATTAAAATAAAATTCTCCCATTTTCACATACTGTTAAACATTCTGCTTAGTTATGTGCAATAAAAAAATTTGCTTAGTTTTGGAATATTTTTGGGCAAAAAATTGACCGTTTAAGATTTTAAGTAACAAACTGGCTGACATATACAATATCTATTTTATGAATTCTAGAATTTTTGAATGAACAACGACGTATTATATTTCCGTAAACATAGCGGTAATTATTCATTAACCGCCATACATACAAGCTTGACACACCGATAATTTCCTTCACATTAGCGAACATTTTTAATATTTTATTCTAATAGGGTAGAAAAACCCAGTAAACACCCCACCATATTGGTTAAAATACGCAAATAAAAAAACAGCAACCAGAAAATCCAGTAACAAGATTCCAGTTTCTTAATCCAAAATCGATCTTCAGGACACATGCATCTGCTACTATCCCAGATCTCTCCCGTTCACTCCACATACTTTCTGAATCTTTAATCAAAAGCATTCTTTGACATTCACAAAACCGCGTGTGGGGTTGCACCTTTTACCCAAACAAGATTTTCACCTCGTTCCGCCCCGGTTAATGAGGTCCGCCTGAACAATAGAAGGATGGTGCGCCCCCTTCTTGGAAGAGTATTTTTGACACGTTACAATGTTCATTTGGTCTGCGAAAGAATTTTGCGGGTGCTGACTTTTTGAAAAGAATGGGGTGAATTTTTATTTTATGCATCGGACCACTTGATGCCTTAAAGAGAGAAAAGTGCATTGAGTTCTTTCTTTGTTGCGCTATGCTAGAAGCACTCTTTTTAATTAGACCATGTAATGAAATTGACATTGTACACGTGCCTGGTGAAGGGATGGGTTTTTCATATGCATATGCCGCCTTTTAGGTGGTCTTTGTGTTCTGCCGCTTTGTTACAGTATGAATCATTAAATTAAAAGTGAAATAAAAATAAAATTTTCTGCGTCAAGTGTTTGCTTGTTCGATAGTGTTACGATATTCAAAATTAGGATTTTATTTTGAATGTGTTCGGGTTTCCTTGTATTCCTTTTAAGTAAAATGGTTTTCTATGAATAGAAAAAGAGTTTACAGTAAAATGTTTTCATTGGTTAATAGGTATAGATAATTTAAAATTCAATTTTTGTGTAAATGTGACAATGTCAGAGTAGAATGTTGCAACTTGAGTACTTTTAAAATCTTTAGGCATAAGTAAATGAATTATTTGTTTCATAAATTTAATTGATTAACGGGAATATTCCTTTAAAAAGACTTGATTTCATTTTATTGTGCTTTAAACACAAACCATAAAACATTGAAATTATATTTTTTGACAATTTAAAGATAAAAATATAGAAACATTTCTTATATACATACGCTAACTCTTACCCGCTGGAATTGCTGGGTATTTCATATCATTCTAAGACTATACATGCTTCATTTAGTTATTGCAATCTTAGTCCAAACATTAAGTGTTCAGTTGGATTGAAAAGATATTTCTTAGCTCTCGCCATTTCATTCAAAAGGACAGGACTTGAATTTCGAAATATGTTTATCATTTTTACCCCTGTAATCCCCCCCTTTGTAATCGATTTCCCAAACACCATTTTTAGTGCATCTCTACTCGACAAAAGAAACTGTCAAATTCCAAGTCTGAATGTCTAGTTGTTCAAAAATTGACTTTTTTTAACCTATAACTATTCCGCAACCTCCCTTGAGAGTCAATTTCATCAAAACACGTTCTTACTGATTCTCGACTTATCATAAGAAATATTTTTTCCATATTTCAAAATTGTAAGTCTAATAGTTTAAAAACGGGGAATTTTTATTTATACAGAACCTTCGTGACTCTCTCCGTGTCTGTTTTCACGAAACACATTGTTAGCGAATCTGTGCTCTAAGAAAGAAACAAGTTTTCCAAATCTGAAGTCTGTCCGAGTAAGTCTAAAAGACGAAAAACCGAATTTCTTTAACTATAACGCCCACACAACCCTTCTTCCTTGTGAATCGATTTCCGCTAACCCGTTCTTCAAGGATCTCCACTTAACAGAAGATGTATATTCACCAAATTTAAAATCAGTATGTATAATAGCTCAATCAGGGGATTTTTTCATATATATAATGCCCCGCAAGTCTCCTTAGGAGCCGATATTCAAAAAACCCATTTTTAACGGATCTCTACTGAATATTACATGTCTGATGGATCGTGGGTAGCCTAGTGGTTAGAGCACCATACTTCAAACCTGAAGGCCTGGGTTAGATGCCCGATGCCACCAAATACCCTCCGAGATCACACGGAGTACGTGCTCGTTAAATATGTGGGTCCGAAAGTCTTGTGGGCTGAATCACGAGTGCAGGGGACTGGAGAATATTTTCCTCCCCTTCAGTTCCATGCCTAAATTGTGGAAGTGGATTGTAAATTGTGGATTTCGCCATCTATTGTCCTTTCGGGGAATTTCACCGAACTAATTCGTACTGTCACCTGCTTGGTGCTCAAGGCCAACGACAGGCGTACTTCAAGCCCCTTGCCACGAGGAATTTCGTGGGCCTCGATATGACTACGTCATACAGGTGGCATTAGACACAACAACAACAACAACCTGTCTGATAAATTAGAAAACTGTAAGCACTAATATTTTTGGAAACCTCGAGATGAGTAAGTGAATGAATAAGTTAGAAAATGGGTGAATGAATGAGTGAGTAAATGAGGGAGCGAGTGAATGATAGAGTGAGTCGCTTTTCTCCTATATGTGTGTATACCAGTGGCGCACACAAGGGGGTTCCTGGGGTCCAAATCCCTTGATTTTTTTCCGATTGGTTATAATTCTAAGTATATAATACATAAAATTTAATTAAATATTTGTTATTAATGATTAATTTTATTAATTAATGCTAATTATTTATTCAATAATTAGTTTTTTACTGTGTTTTGTTCCTGAAAATCGACAAAATCAAAAATAGCATGATACAAGAATGATGAACTTTC
>BMAV01003558.1:281918-327959 GCA_019973955.1 Trichonephila inaurata madagascariensis
GCGATAAAATTTATGATTGGAAATTGGGTCGCGAATATCAACAGTTTGGGAAGCACTGGTCTAGTGGAATGAAAAGAGCATAAAAGTGGTCAGAAATACATTCTAGAAGACGTAAGGCATGTAGCAGACATTAAGGTAGTTTACAATACAAACAATGCATCACAGTTCGAAGTCAGAAATGGAAACAAAAATTGTTTGTCACAGAAATGGTTCGAAGTTGCGGCAGCGTAGGTCATAGCACAGTCGACATCGACGAACAAATCAAAAACGTTCAAATGAACGAATACACAACGCGCAAGCGAAAATAGCTCTCCAGTGTTCGGCGACTTTTTTTGACCCTCGCTCACTTTCTCTGTTATCCCCATTTATGTAAACAAACCCCTTCATTATAATATTTTACCCTGAAGTTAGTAGAAGATGGCAAGACAAGTCATATGTGGGGGAAAAAACTTCCCATCGGTATTCCGACAGCCTTATAGAGGATAAAGTAAAAACGTTTTATAAAATATGACTCTAAATTTCTTTCTTTTCTTTTCTCTTTATAAAATTATAAATAAATATTACAGCTTCATCTTTATATATTTTTGTATTTTATATTATAATTTTTAACGTTTGCACATAAAAAAAAATCTTAGAAAATAGCTTTCTTATCCTTATTCAAGATTAAGTTTTTTCAACCTAATGATTAAAGTCAACAGATGTCGAAGCATAATAATAAATTTAGATCCGAAACTGTACGGAAATAGAACCTGATGGTTATTAACCAATCCTATTATTCCCTTGGTGGCACGGGACAGTGGTCTGTACGTCACTAGTGGTGTACTGCCAAGTCACGAATTATGAAGTGAATAACGCGAAAGGTCCATTACTGCTAAAAGACATCCACTTTGGCGTGAGGTCTACCGTTTGAATTAATAATGTCCAATGTCCATTGAAAGTGGTATTGGAAGTCCATGATTGACGCCCACGGGAAAGACCCCAATTCCCTCTGGAGCTCCTTCCACCCACTAATCTCTGGGGTTCCATAAAAAATGACCCCTAAATGCTGGAAACTGCACCTACATTACGAATTAATGCAGATGAATGGTAAGGTGAAAGCAAATATTTCCGGGTGGTGAAGCAAATAAATGTTGGTCTGTCTTTTATGTAGGTAATAAGAGAAATCTCTTTAGTTTTCTTTTATAATACAATAGAATGCCTTATTTACATTGATTACGGGTAGTATATTGTTGAAAATTAGAATAATTTTTCTTTTGTTATTTCAAATGATATACGAAAAAGAAATTACAAATATTGGTTCTTACGTATATTACCTTCTATTACAATTCACCCAAATAAAAAAAAATCGCCAAATTCGGTATCTTTTCCTTATATGCTCGCAAATAAATTCCCGCTTTTACTCTTTCTGTATTATCTCGTAAATAAAAAAAAAATTAAGAAGATTTAGAAGAATTAAGGAAGGTATTTAAAAAGTAAACACATACACACTTGAAATAAAATGATAGTTTTAATAACAACTATATCATTCAGGTACTTTGAAATCCCGTAATTACATCCAAAATCATGGCAAATGAATCATTATTAATATAGATGACAACTGATAAATTTCCATTATCACAAAACAAAATACTGACGGATAGCTTCGCGATGTTTTTTCTTTTCTTTCTTGCAATAGTGGATAGTTTTCACGTATTTGCATATTAGGCCGTGGTTGCGATGCCGCCACTAGATGGTGCCACCATAAAATGGCTTTTAAATTTGGGGACTTAAAGTTTTTGAAAAGGCTAAGTTGCTAAAATGCAGCCCCGATGAAAATAAAAAATATCCAAACATTTTGATTTTATCCAACCATTTTGATATATTCTTTAATCATTAACATCCAGAGTACTTTCTCGCTAGTGTAGCATAGCAATTTCTGCTACATTGGTCTATTTTTATCGCAAGTAAATTTGTTTGAAAGAACTATTTATAATAGAATCTTAAAGTTTCAAATATTATTCAAATTTGGATAATTTTAACCCTACGAAGGTTTTTTAAAAGAACATAATGTTAATAGTAAATTGCATAAATCATAATGTTAAACCATAAAACTACTCTTAGCTCAAATGGCTAGCATTGCTTAAATAATCATAACTGGATGATAATGATTAAGCCATTAGCATCCAGTTAAAGATGGATTATAAATACCAATCATATACTTTTTAAACCGTTTATATTGAAATTAGATGTTCCAGTAAATTGCTTGTAACAATTTTCCACAAATTTGGAATAAATAATGGATGATTTGTTAAAAAAAATTGCAAGAAATGTCGAATTTGCGTGACCTAATCCAATCAAAACATTGACATCAACCATAAATATTCCGAGAACGCTAAGAACTGATTTTGAATCATTCACTTGGTTATATCTTCATCGATTCGGTAAGCATTGTTTGTAATTATCCTTAATTCATTATTTAATGATGTATAGTTCTTTTACTTTGCATGAGGCCATGATTTCGTGTTTTCTGTTAATCAATCAAATTGTTTTCTTGAGCATAACCATACATTTCAGAAGACGGTCCTGCGTGTTTAAAGATTTCCTGTCATTCAATTCAGTTGCTTAATAAATTTTAAACTCTTCGGGAGTCGTTTTATCGATTTTCTATAGATTTCTATGGCACAATGAGAGGTTTGAAGTTGAGGTTCGATATGTTTATTTGGCCTCTAGCAGGAATGTGGAGTTTAACCTTGAAGCAGTTATTGAACGATGGTAGTATTCATAGTCATTTTAACTCGCTTTTGCCGTTGTGGATCAAATAGTTTGAGATTATTCTCTGTTATTGTGTGTGTGTGTGTATGTCTGTGTTTGAGTTTTATTTCAACAAGTTATTCATGACAAAAGAGGAAAAATTGATTTAATGTGTGTTTGCGCTTATAATTGAATTCGTTTTCATTTCAATTTGAAGTTTGTAATAATTTAATATTCCAGAGTAAACGCAAAGTTTGTTTTAAGAGGTAAGGTGTTTTTCTTTTAACTTAAAGGAGTTTAAAGCAATAAATAATGATGAATAATATTATTGTTGCACACATTTTATTTTATGCTGTGATGTATTATAATATTAATTCTAAAATGCCATGACTGAATAATTTGTCTTACAACACAGTATAACGATATACTCTTTAGACGTTCTATTAGTATTCGTTTTGAAGTTCAGATTTGATTCAAATAAAATTTAAAATAAAACTTGTCTTAAATAGTTGGTACAAGTCAAATGTTTATTTTATATTTCAGTGAGTTTTGACGTACATGTATATAAAAATTTTTTTTGGAAAAAGTTCTGAAATATTCACTTTTTGTGCTTTTCAAAGCTTTACTGTTTTCTGTTTCAATTACAAATTCCTCTCTATTATATATGCAATTTATTTATCAGTAAGCTTGAGTCATATTTTGTCCTTTTCTTTATGGGAAATCGTTTCATGATTTAAGGAAATATATAGCCTTATTAATACTTAATATAAAACATTTTTATTGCCATAAAATTATCTTATTTACTGCTCAGTTTCGGATCTTTTATTTTAAACTTTTGTTCATACAATGTGTGAAATATTATTAAGGGTAATTCAACGAATAATTATACCTTATTATTACATTAGTTGTAGCTCTTTTTAAAGTACAGTTATCAAGTGTTGCATGCTTCTAAATGTAGTTATGGAAGATTGATACTTTTTGTATTTGAATGTCAGATTTATGAATTCAAATTGCATTAACTGCATCAATTAATAACCTCTGTTATATCAGATATTGGCTTCTAATTTAAAATCGATTATGTACTTCATATAATGATTTTGGAAATGCTATTGATTTTAATGTTCATTGCATTTTCAAATTCCCAAAGTGTAATTGATGGTATAATTATCTCTTCTCTGCATTGTGATGTATTTATTTGTATTAAAATCACACTAAGTTTCAGACTACTAAGTTTCACAAGGGCTACAGACGGCAGAACTCGTATCCTGAGCTGGCATCCTGTAACGCATTATCTTCGAGCCTTGTTTCTAACCCTGTAGGAAAAAATATTTCTAGCAAATTGTTTGATTTGAGGACATATTTCTGTAAAAGAACTACAATTCATGCAGATCAGAACAACTATTAAAAGTTAAGTAAATTGAGTTCGCGAGTGAATGAGTATTTATTAACTTCAAACTATAAAGCAACATGAAAGCTATTGGTTATGGAAAGCTATTGAACCATGATCAAGAGTCGATGACGACACCTGAGCTATCATCCCCTCTCCAGATTTCCACACTACATCAACGAGGAGGGGGGTGTAACTTTGAGATCGGCCGATTTAACGCGCATGGCAAGGAACTTAGCTCGAACTCATGACACTCCGCCAACGTTGAATTCACGAGAAAGAAAAAGGGAAGATTGCAGTTTGGCGTGTTGTTATTTGATTGAAGTAGACTAACATATGATTCGTTAGTGTATGCAGAAAAAGGGATTAAGAACCTCGTGGCGTGATTTCAAGCAATATGGCTGAGTATCTGCATTTAACCATGAGCCTTTTTTTAGTATAAATATTTATAATAGACTAAAACTAACTCCATCACCATTACATTTATTCAAATTTCATAGCAATTGAAATGCTACGGAATGAAAACTGTGGTGTGATGGTTCTTGGTTCTACCAAATCTTTAGCACCACTGAGTGTGAGTTTAGCAACAATTCTATTCAACAAACTTTTTTTCCTCACCACACCTACATGGCGCTTATTTAACATGTATCAGCGTCTTTACAGGCAGGTCTTCAATGTTGCCAGGTTTTGAAACAGCGATCTCCTGAATTAATCCCGAAAATGAGTTCGAGACATTGATAAAGTGGCTACAGTGGCCATCATGTGTTACGAAAACAATTTTATTGGATATGTTCCTCCCCTGAAATGTTTTTCTTTTCCTTTCGTAAATTATTTAGTCATTACTACAGAAACAAGAAATGCTTTTGTCTACATTCAAACTGAAAAAAAAATAACAAATTTGTTGAAAAATACATGTTTAAGTATCATGAATTGAGCTAATTAGTTACTCTGTTTATTACATACGTTTTGGAAGCTTAAAATAATTGAAAAATATAGTACAGACATTAAAATTAATAAAACAAACACATTTTGTTTTCAAACTTGAAATTCAAAGGTATTCATAATTATTTATTTAAATATTCGATTTAGTTTACTAATTATTTATTTAATTATATATACTAAACAAAAACAAAACTTTTCTGAAATGTCTGTCATATATACCTGTTCTGTATTTTTCTCGAAATTAAAATCCCTCTCTTAGCGAGCTTAAATAATTATACTGTTAGCTGAAGAAAATTTCACAGTTGCTTTTGACACGAAGATTAAGCACTTTTTTTTCAAGATGAAAATATCCCATTTCTCAAATGCCCCTTTCTGATCGCATTTTAAACGCTTTTAATGGATGGATGTAGAAGGCAGAAAAGATAAGGGGTAATTTTTCTTATAAAGTATTTTTAAAGTAGCTTATATACGGTGGGTACAGCATGCAAAATTGTTATTCAACATCCCACAGCAAAACATTCTAAAATTGCACATACTGTGTGAATTTTATTGATGTATTTTTATGACATGCTAGGATGTATAAATCTTTATTTTACCGTAATATGAAATAATAATGTATATTAATAGTTAATGACATATATTTATTACTAAAAGAATGTGTTATTTTGGTTTTAAAAATTGTGATTGAATGAACAGGAAATGCTGTTGAATCTACAATATTTTACATTTATAATGTCGATTGTTTTCTTTGGACGAGACAAAAGATGCCAATAATGCATATAATAATATATTTCACTTTTTTTTCTAGTAAATTTTCAGATAAAAAAAGACAGAACTGTTCGTTTTTGAACTATTTTGTTTTACTACCCTATTTGATGGATTTTTTATCGAAACAAAAAAAAAATAAACAAAAATAAAAATAACAAAATCTATTAAATACACAGAGAACAGTTTTTTATAGGTAGCTAAACCACAACTATATATATATATATATTAACGAAGGTATTAAGATATTTATTATTCGAAGCTGTTTCGGTCTTCCGCTTTTTCGTGCACAGTAATTTCAATGGTAAGCTATTATTATTATTATCTAAATTTAATACTAAACAAGTTTGTGAAAATGCACTTCATATTTTTTTCTTAAAATTATTTAGTATGTGTATTGTCTGCATAATAAATTGTGAAAATTATTAAAATGGTGTTTCAATCTTTGATAAAGATAACTTTCACTTTTCGCCATAAAGAATCGCAAACATCCAAATTTTGCATAAAACTCAGTCTCCAGGTAAAGCGCTCGCGGGCTGTCACCCGCGAAATCTAATTTATTATCAGCCGTATTAATTTTATTTTCCTTTTCATTCACCGTAAAAGCCAGCGTATAACCCGTACTTCTGTATAATACTTCCCATACTTTGAAGCTGCAATTTTTAATTTTTAGGTATATTCACCGCATGATGCGCACCAACTTTTTTATGAAGAAACCTAAAATGTAAGTGCTTAATGTTCTTGTTTTGAAGACATTTTGTCCAGATATTATTCAAATCTTTAGAAAGAAAATAGTATATACTTCTAGAAGTACAACCCTTTAAGTTCATAAGGAATGCCATTTCTTTAAAGAAACAGTATATCGATCTTTCTAGAAATCTTTTTTTTTTCTATGATCATCTTTTTTACTTTATTTTCAAAGGTCATACTTCTGTATCCTGCGTATAACGCGTAAGTAAATTTTGATCTTATTTTGTGTTAAAAGTGTGCTTTATACTCTGGATTTTATGGTACTTACAAGATAACATCTTTGCTGCACAGTAATTTCTAAGGCCTGAAAAAAATTATTCTTTCTAATGCACACCTATTGTTTAACGTTCTTCGAGGAAAATTTATATTCAATAGTTGAACTGAACTTCAAGATTTTAGCTACTACTCAAAGCATTTACCTATTCAGTCAAGGAAAACTGACATGATATTCTTTTTACAAACTTAACAATGAGCAAAACGTTACTGAAAAGTATATTTTGTTCGCAAAAAGCCCAGAAATATACATTTTAATACCATTCCGCTTGTTTTACATTCAGCCTTTTATTTCATTCAATTCAACCTACCCATACCATTGCATACCATTTTAGTTCCTTTTCAAAACTACTTTTCCCGCCAAAATCCTAATGGCACAAATGGAACAGAGACATTACACTGTCTTTCTGGAGGCAGATGCAGATGTTTTGCCGGCCAATCAGCTTGAAAGCCTGCCGGGTTCTACTGAAACGAGGTTCTTCGGTGGGATTATGCTGCCAATTTTTATTCCTCTGACCACCACACCCCACCTGGATATTTGATAGACGCTTCGTAGTGATTCACCTGAAAACTGTCAGAGGAGGTGAGGCGTGCCGTGTATCAAAGTGAATTGCTGATGTTCAATTCCTCGGATAGGACATCAAGTTATTTCTTCGCCCTGAATGGGGTTCTGTGCTTCGAGGGGCTTTCTCGGCGTGGAAGTGTGTGGTGATGGATGGCTCGAGGAGGAGGCCATTTCCATCCATACGAGAGCCTGCACTGAATGGGTTTTTGAATTTTGAATGGTTTGGGAAAAATCATTCTGACGTTTGGTCGTGATTTGTAAAGTGACAATTATTTAAGGTTGCCATGAAAAAGTGCGTCTGGGCCTATTGGAGAGTGTCTGTTATTTTTGTTGCTGTTCTTGTTGGTGCTGGTGCTTGTCACAGATTTCTCAAGCATTTTTTAAACTCTAGACGTATATTAAAATTACAAAAGGTATTATTTGTACTGAATTCTATAAATAAATAAATAATTGTATTTCACATTATGTGTAGAAGTGTTCCTCAACCTTTTTATTGCCGCGGACCGGTCAACGTTGGATAATTTTACCGCGGCCCACTGAGGAGAAGGACGTTGATTGTTTATATTTTATATATTTTTTGTTTTAATAGGTTTATTTTAATTGTATTTAAACGTGCCTTCAGAATAAAATATAGCTACACCAAAAATTAATATTAAGTGATTTAACAGGGAGTATAAAGGGATTTTCTTAAAAAGCAACCTAAACCCAAGAAAAATTTGCCGCAGTAAATAAAATGGATATAATTAAATGTTTCCTGTGCGGACCAGTAACATTTAAACCACGGAAAAGGGGTTGGAGACAACTTATGTACAGCATGTTGTACAATTTATTTAACAAAACACTACTGAAAATTATTAAACTAACTGCATTAAAATAATAAATAATACTACTGTATAATTCCAGGAATTTTTGACTTACCGATATTTTTGCTTATTCATTATTTTTGTTTATTTATTTATTGTGAAATAAGCATAAATGTTCCTAAATCTCATGTTCTTTAGTCAAAATAAATGAATATAGACTACACATAATAAATAATCAAAATATATAACAATAGGGTAAGCATCATAGATATAGTAATAAATAAATATATAAATAAACAAACAATATTATCTATACCTATTTCATCATTAATTATTTACAATTTAAAAAATTAAATTCTTTTTTTCCGTTACAATGTTCCTGAAATGCTGAATTTTAATAAAATAATATTTTTTACTCTATATTTTAATTATTTCTTTTAATTCAAAAAGAAAATTTTTTAAACTTTTTTTAAAATAATTTTTTTTTAGTTCTAGAGAGTAAAACTGTTTTCAAGTTGAAATACTAATTACATTACTACATGTTTTTTTTTTCTTTTAATATTTGGTTTAATAATTTGAGATATTAAAGAATGTTTAACCTAATGAAAGGATTTTTAATGCAACAATTAAGTAGAAATACCAAAATAAAAAAATAAAAAATCACACATCGTATTAATTTTCCAAACTTCATAAATTCCGCAAAACAATTTTAAAAACAACTAAATTTACAAAAAAATTAAATTTTTAATTAATTTTGTCGTAAAACAACTTCAGATTAATTTCATGATGTTGCAAAATATTTTATAAAATTAATGATCAATTTTAAGGCATTTTCCTCATAACATGTCTCTTTAGAATCGTATTTGGGACTTTTTATCGTACATAATTTCAGTAAAACGTAATTAAATATTTGTAGGATTTTGTTAACGTTTTTATACAAAAAAACATATTAGACTGAATTCATTATTTAAATTTTCTCGCATTGTTTCATTTAAAGTTAGATTTAAAAAAACGCACGATGAAAGAAAGAAAATTATTGCTTTTATAGAAATATTTTTGTTTTTCTTAAATTTGATTCTATACATTAATTAGTATCTTGTTGATGTTGTTTCTTTTGTATTAATATAATGAAAATTCCGGGTTTGAATGAAGACATCTTGTTGGGATCAATTAATTAGTTTTTTGTAGGTTGGGGAGGAGACATATTGCTATTTAAAATTACATTTATTTGATGATTACAAACACAAGGGGACGACATGTACAAATTCTGGAGATCTCAAGCGGTCAAGGCACCGTTTCTCAAACTATGGGGTGCGGTCCCCTTGGGAGGCGTGACGATTCTACAAGGGGGGCATATTGAAGCATAACTAGCGTATATCATAGCGTTAGCATATTGAAAAGTTAAAAACAAAAGGTTATTTAAAAAATTATTAATTTACTGAAAGTAAACAAACAAAGTTTTAGTTTTGGGTAGATAAGATTAGGGTTATATCCAGTGGCTCACACAGGGATTTCTTAAGAGGGAGATGGTCTAGGGTTGAAAGTCCACCATTCTCGTATCATGATCAAATACGCAGCCCAACATATTCTTTTGAACAAATAAAACAATAACAATAAATGAACATAAAAACCATTTTTAAAAGACATTTTCAAAAACAAAATTTACCGTAAATGAACACTTTTCTACATTTAGAGTTTTTAAAATAGTTAAATTTATATATTTTTTTAAAATAAATTATTAAAATGTCTTATTCTCTAAAATATTAAGTAAACAATACACATTATATAAGAAAAATAATCAGTGTCATCACAGCAATTTTTGCTTTAATAAATAATGAAATATAAAGTAAAGGTATTTTATAAAATTTTAATTAGTATCTCTCTTAGATATTTGTTGGAAAAAGTTTACACGATGTTTTTATGAAACAACAGTCTTTTTTCATGTATTTTTTTTGATAATATTGAAATATAACTATTTCTACAGCATTCTTTTTTCCCTTTCTGCTTAACTTATGTAAGCAATATGATCAATAATAAATTATATCATCTGCTTTTTTTTATTTATTATTATTTATCAATTAATCATCCCCAATAGGGATAAAAATGCATTTTTCGAGAGATTGTAGCTATTTATGATCAATAGATTTATAAAATAACTTCGAAATTATTTATTTTACACTTTAACGGTCTTATATAATTTATTTCATAGAATAACTAGGTTAAGTATGAAATTTTTAATCTGTTATATACTTTAACTGACTTGTCTTGTTATTTTATGAAATACCTTGTTGCATTATGAAGTACATAGTTATTCTGTGAAATAACTGAATTATACACTTTAAAGGTAATATATATATTAAAAAGTATGAAAATATAAAATTGTATTCACTAAATTCGGTGGAAAGAGCATATTTTTCTTTTTCATTTCATGCATAATAAAGCAAAGAATTTTGTTGGGTTTAGCTTCCATTATTCAAGTATACTGATCGCTGAATGGCAAATGTATACATAGCACATTTTATGTTTGAGACTTTTCCACGTATCGAAATATCTGCATTGAAAAATATTAACGATGAATTTGTTACGAAGTGAGAAATAAGTATCGAAAGAGAGGGGGAAAAAAAACCAAGAATTGAAAACTACAAGTTTCTATAAGCCTTTAAAAGGTATTTCCTACTGATATTTTATCAATTTCAAGTCCAACTCCATTTAAGCAAAATAAATAAAATTGACGCGTTAAAGAGGATTTTGGATATTGGGTTCCAAAAAAGAGCGCAATTTTTTTTAAAAAAAAGTGTGTGGAACTCAAAATCCAAACTTTAAAAGAATATTTTTTTTTCAATGAAGTAGGGAAAAGCTAGTCTTTATTCAATATTCCACAAAGTCAGCGTTTGGTGGGGAGTTTTCCGAGAGATTCCATACAAAAAGCATCTAATATTGAGGATATATTTTTCCCTACTACCAACCCACTTTGATTATAGGGGAAAATTGAGATCCCTCAAGCGATAAGCCGAATTTTTTTTCTTTTTTCCCCTCACTTTTCCTCACTCGTAAATATTCTCCAAGTCCCCTTCAGAAAGAAACTGTTCCCGGACACGCGAAAAAGTCTAGGGAAAAACTTTTTCCCTCGAAATTCCCCTCCCCCTCTCCTGATATAAGGTTATGGGAGAATTTCTCTCTCTTATTTTTTTTTTGTTTGGTAGTTTTAGAGCAAAAATATTTAAGCCTCAAAGCGCATGCCCGTGAATTTTTCCTTTTTTTATGCGTCGCCAACGCATTTTTACATCGCCAAATCAAAACGATAAAATAAATTTTCATCACTGGCCGCTGCTTAGGGTAAAAATGAATCGCGGCCAGGAATTTTATGGCCACTAAATATTTATTATCCGATAAATTTATGCTGTTTGAAGGTGGCTTTCAGTCCTTTCTGCTCTTCAGTTCTTGGACTGAATATGGGTAGAGCGGAATTTGCCAAATAGTAAATCATAGCTTGAAAAATGTTTTGCTTGTGACATGCTAGAACCGTGGAACACAGTAACTAATGTAGTATATGAACTGTTATTTATAATGAGGTAATTATTTATAGCTGCTTTAAGGTTATAAAACATATTTCTTTTTAGATAATTCGTTTGATGAAAAAAAAACAAAAATACTTTACCACGGAGATAGAAAGGAACTGAAACCCATGGATCCAGTTGGAATTGTTTACATTGCTTACGTTCTTTCCCTTTCCCTGCCATCCATGAAATGGTCATAATGGAGTAATCCGCTCAGTGTGTACCCTTACTTTTTAAACTTCAACTCCAGTAGTACTTGATTTTTTATTTTTATTTTTTTTTTTTTTCAAAAGGAGATGGTTCTTAACTCTGTTTCATCAACTCTTTTTTAATAAAATTTAAAATAATTGAGCTTTCCCTCAAACGGTTAAGGGAGATTTCTTATTTCAATGGCTTTTGCAGAAAGTATCTGATAATTATACACATTTTGTTCAATGTATTTTTAATAAAAAAAAGTTGGTTACATTTGAAGAATTAGTTGTAATAAATAATGATATGAGAAGTGAGCTAGTTCTCTACTAGAATATTAAACTATTTAATAGAGAATATGATATATATATATATATATATATATATATATATATATATAATCCATAATATATATACACAGATAGCTATAGAACCTAAATATAACTATTCAAGATAGGAAATATTAGGCACAGTAGTACAATAACAAACATTTGGCCTTAGGAGCCAAGATTGCAGGTTTAAACAAGTTTTAGGTCTAGCCAATCTTCACCTGTAGTTTGTCTATACGAAGTGCCAAAGGGAAAAGGAAATAATAATATTAAAAGAAATTTAAATAATACAAATAGAATCACTATACTAATAAAATATAACGATAAAATTATAGCCTACTAGTATTCACATTATAGATTTAAATTCGATGCAAAAGGTAAATAGTAAGACTTATATATATATATATATATATATATATATTTACACGCACATGGTGTTGCCAAATTGGACCGAAAATTTCAGATGGGTGATAGTAGGCAGCATAGAGACGATAAATCAACATGGAGCAGGGGGTTGCAAATCACGTTCAGTCGATGAAAATCGCAATACTAATAGATGTCGGGTGGACGATGAGCCAGACGAGGGGAATAGTGAACAGAAGGCGGGGATTTGGAGCGTCGTGGCAGGGTCCAAGAAATCTACACGTATGCGAATTGTTCACTACCCTCAGGAGCTGTAGCAAGGAGTATCGTTCATTGCGCACCAGAACGTGTGGTTCGTGCACGATTGTGCACCAGCGCATTTTTCGATTCCAATGCGTAACCTATTCCATGCTACATATCCAGAGAGGTGGATTGGACGCGCAGGCTTGTTACTTGGCCTTTCCCACTTCCTGGACCTCAATCTCTTGAATTTCTTTATTTGGGACCACCTGAAAACACTTGTGCATGAGACGCCAGTAGCTACAGTGGAGTATCTCTCGGCACGGATCGTCTTCGCTCCAGCTGACATCGTCAGCTCATCGAATTTGTTTGAACACGTCCGACAATCCCGGCCGCAACTTCGAACAATTCCAGTGACAATCACTCATCGTTGCATTTGTGACTTCAAGCTGGATGCATTTTTCGTTTTATAAACATGTTTTACGTCTAACATATGCATTTTTTACCCCTTATGTCTCCTTTTCATTATACTCGACATTATATCCTTCATAACAGTTTTGCGCATTAACCCAACTAAATGTGGCTTGCGACCACCCCTATTCTATGGGAATATTTTACCTCCTACGTGCCTTCTATCAGTCTCTCTGAATTTGTCGGTCGAATTTAGCAACATCCTGTACATATATACACACTATATTTACATTCTTTTAATAGTAATAATGTATTGCTAGAATGTTTTTTGAAACTTAGAATGATTTTTTTTTACTTAATACGTGTGAATGTTTTTTTTTTCATCTTGAATAAATTAATTACTTTTATATTGTAACTCATTGTTAATTTTACATAAGAAGAATTTAAAACTAACTAATATGTATATACTTAATAATAATGTTTAATTGATATATACTTAATAAATAATTTAATAACAAAGAATTTATTGTGGAGCCTGCTGAGCCTCTGAAATGTCACCTTTGAAACTCTTACATTAGTAACTTGACTATATTCAAACTAATTAATTTAACTATTTTTTTGCTGTTGTTGAAAGGTTTCAATAAAGAACCGGTTTGCATTATAAAATACATATTTATATTTTTTCCTTAAATCTTTCTAAGAGTAAAGAATAAATTGTAACTACCCGTTCAAGTTACTGATTAATCGATAAAATAGTTTGGACTTCAGCATTTGCTCAAAAAATACGAACGTTTTTTTATCTCTAAATTTAAATGAATATAAAAATCCTTATTTTATGAAGTAAGGGAGTTCACTATATATATATATATATATATATATATATATATATATATATATATATTTCTTCATCTTATCCCAGTTAGATTAGTGTAATATTCAAGCTGAGAGAGGTAACCCAAATTTGTAAAGTATTCGATTTTTAAAAGTTAATCATTTAATAAAAGTGATGCAATATATTTCAAGGTGGGAATAAAAAACGTAACACATTATGAAAAAAACAAACTTTTCAAGGTTTCTAGCCCAATTAAAATGAAATGAATGAACAAGTACAGAAATGGGTGATTAAAAATGTGTAAAACTGCTTCTGAGAATTTTTACTGTGGACAAAAATTGTTTCGAAAGTGTAATATAACAGAATGCTTATACCAGGGGTGTCGAACCTTTATGAATGAAAGTGCCATTTTTTCTAAAGAAATGCTAAATGAGGTATAGACTTGCCGTCAAATAATTTTTACTTGTGATTATTGGGAAAATATATAAAACCAGATACTAACAACACAAAACTTTTTATTTAATACAGAAAAATATATTTTGTATTTTATAGTAGTAAATTTTTTAGTTAAACATATAATTCAAATTATACAAAGTAACATTAGAATGAATTCTGCTGTTACGAATTAAATAACAAATAAATTATACGAATGTTAGGATTGGATAAGATGTTACTTTTAGCAGAAAGCATGCTGAATTGGAATCATCTGCCGAGTGGTTTCTGAGAGAGTCTTTAATGTAATTCATCTTTGAAAATAAGGACTCGTAGGCATAGGTCGATTAAAATATGGCTAAAATAGCGTGAGCCTGCTTCTTCTAGCAGTTAAACGTTTCTGGAATCGAACTTAATTTTTCCAAAATTTCGTTACTGGTATTTTTACTTATATCGTGCTTGTTAAAATATTTCTGTTTCAATTAATTCTAACTTTTACCTTGTTTCAATAAATTTTTGAACCCATATTGAATTAGACTAGAAATCAATAAGTTGCATTTCAAATTCTTCAATTTCCAACGTCGAATTGGGGCAAGTTCAGTTTATCAAATGATTCCACATCAGGGTACATAATAAACTTGAGCGTTTCTGATAGTTATTTAAACAGAGAAAATCTCACTGAAAATTCCTTGATTGAAGAATCAATCGTGGTTGATCGTTTAGATCGGTGGCATGCCCAAAATATTGTGCCGCGTGTCATCAATTGCACGCGTGCCAATGATTTGCCGTCCCTGGCTTATACACAAAGAAAATGTCTTTCGAATTACAAATAAGACTAAAGTGAATTCCGTTGAAATTTAAAATGTTATATGATATTTTAAATTTCAGTGCCAATAAATATTACTTTTTACAAATGAATGATACATATACCTACAAAAATACACACAAACTTAGATATATTCATCGTTACATATTTACTAACCTTAAGATCACCAAGAAAAAATCCCATTTCACAACTTTTATAAGCGTTGATAGCTTTACATATTTATTTAGCGACCTACACTAGATTAACCTCCTTAGTTATCAAATACCATGGGTGTAAGTAGAGATCATTTATTTAATGTTTACAATCGATAAATGGAATATATATATATATATATATATATATATATGTGTGTGTGTGTATATATATATATATATATATATATATAAAACAGAATTTATTACAAACACAAACCTATCAAAAATAATCATTAAATGCTATCGAAATAATGTTTTCTCACTTCAAATAAAAGACATAGCTATTTTACAAAAATATATGAATGCAGAATATTTTCTATAACTTTTTAAATGGATGTATTTTTTGTAGTATATTAATTCGAAAAATAAAATAAAATAGACTAAATTAAAATGTTTTGAGTATAGTTAGTTTAATTATCATATTTTAATCTAGAATTTGATTCAGTTGAAATAAATAATATTTCTATAATATAACTAAAATTCAAAATCGTGATAAATGAAGCCATGGAAGTCTTAAAAGAAAACATTATCCCATTTTTCATGAAGAAAAACCATTCTTTCAAACAAAAATTAACAGTTAGATTACGACGATTATACTAAGTACTCAGAATTGATCAAGAGAAAGAATAGAAAATTTCCTAGAACAACGAAAATAACATTACCAATGTAAATGCGTCTGCAACTTGCGATAATATTTTTATTAGAATTTCCATCATCTTGTGTATAATATGCATCTAAATGCAAAAGAAAAGGTTTAAGTGCCTTCATTATTTTTGGTGATAAACGTTTTTTTATCAGTAATAAGAAATTCGAACTTTATTTCTAAGGTAGCATTATCAGTTATACTAAAATGGTACATAAATGTGATTATGTTTTTTTATTTATTTAAAACATTAAAATGGTTATATTTTTATTATTTATTTTAAATTCATCAAATAAAATTTTTAGCAACGTATTGTCTAGAAAAGGGTATTGTAAATACAATTACCTTCATAAATACTCTATAATAAATTGGGTAAAATGGAATTAATAAAGTAAAAACATATTTTTTCGACAATTGTTCTAGGTTTTATAGAATTTAATAAATTGTATATTTTTATACGGAAAACTTGCACAGTTGTTGAATTTCTCATTTGTATACAGTTTTGAAATGTTAAAATAAAAAAGTAATTTGAATACTGTTTGTTGAATTTCCGTTCTGGGATAAAATAATTAAAAAAATGTGTATTAATGAAAGCTTAAATGCATAAATTTTATGCAAATAGAAAAATTGTTTTATCATTGTTCTTAAAACTGATAACTTTTCCTTTAATTATTTTAATTCGTAGATGTTATCTTCGCATATTGTAGAGAATTAAACCTAAACAAAATCCTTAAAAGAAAAATTATCACAACTAACATTAGTTCTTACAGTCACAAGAGAAAGAGAAACATAATAAAATTAAATTCCCAACAAATCACTTAAGATATATAATTAATTACTAATGACAATTCTGGACTATAAAACTTAAAAATACGCAATAAATGGAATTCATTTGCTTTGAATATAATTCTAGGTTTCAACTTTAAAGTTAGAACTAAAAGAGAGGAACACGATATATTCTTGTTTAAGTGAAAAATTGTTTTATTTAACTAGAAATGAATTATGTAGATTTTTGTCTAGGACTATTTCTGTATTATATTAAAGTCTGGATTTTATAATAATGGTATATATTTGTATCCAACTTTGACCTTATTTTTTATAACATTAGATGAAGACATACAAAATGAAATTCAAGTAAAAAAATTTATGAAAATTTCACTGACGAAGTTCTATATATTTATCTTTTCAAAGACAAGTGCATTATATTTGTAACGGGTATAAAGACACGTTTAATAAAACTTTTTTTTTCTTTTTTTTAAAAAAAGGAAGAAAACATTCAGTTACTTTTTGCACTCGAGGAAGAAAATGACAGGACAAATACATTGTTATCTATTTTATGCACGACAGACAAAATTTGTCTCAAGCATTCAGTACATTAGCTTCCATTAGTTCTTTAGCAAGAGAATTTGCTTATTGATCTTAGCCATGCCAGACTGAGTGTAGCCTAGACGGGAAAAATCTGTCTACTGACTATTATAGAACGGAAATCCATTAGATTCCAAAAACAACCATTTACACCATAGCATGAACCGATTAAGATTTCTACAAGAAGAAGAAAAGGCAAAGCTGTCACCACACGACACTCATCCTGTCCAAAACGAAAAGAAACCTGATTTTTTTTTTTAGTAGTTTTTTCGTAGATGGATAAAAATGAATCCACAAACCACACACCGGGACTGAAGAAAAAAAGCTAGTGAAAGAAAAATTCCGATTCTGATGTCCCATGTTGGAATTGGGTCCCAGTAGCTGAGACAAAAATGATGACGGACTCACAGACAGATGAGTCCACCTTTTGTAAATCGAATCAAGTGTCCAGGAGGACTGGGGGTGAGGTAGCAGGGACTTGAAAAAGTGTTTTCTGTTTTTTTTTTATTATTATTATTTTCTTTCACTGGCAAAGAGAAAGGGGTAGTGGACAGAGAGCTCATACGCACCTGACAAATGACTCAGTGAGCATCAGAATCGATGTTTCTGCTTCGTCAGCTGCGATTTTCTCGTCTTCTTTCTTTCACAATTCCCCCGAGTTGGGATGCTGAGAAACACATCTCCTTTCTATAGATTTCGTTATAAAAAGGAAGTATGAGCTGGTTGTTAGCGGCAGGATCTAGGCACTACAGTCTTAACGCCACCTTTCTCTTCAAATCTTCTCTCCCCCCTTCCCGTTTCTTGAATTTAACTTTTCCTCTTTTTCTTTTTTTTTTTTTTTTTTGTAGTTGGGCAGTTTTGTCATTTTTCTTTTGGACCATTTTGCTCACTTTTCAGTTTGTTTCTTATTTCTGTTCTTTTTTTTTTCTTGTTCTCTGTTTGTTTTTTTCTGAAAATCTTGCTACCTTCAGTAAACTAGATCTTTGTGTGATTTTACATTGAAAATGTGTTATTTTTTATTAGATAACTTTTTTTAACAGGATGAAAACTCACTATAAGGCAGTGCTTCTCAAACTTTCAATGTTGGCGATCCAATTTTCAATCATAAATTTCATGCCCCCCCCCTTCATACAATAAAAAAATACACACAATGCAATAATACTTTGACGCGCTAAAGCTACAATATGACTTTAATTATAAACTGCACAAATTATTAAGACAAGTATTAAATTGTGCATATAATTTTGCATGTGACAAGCCAATAGGATCATTACTAATTATTCACCTTGTCCTTAATTTAATATTGATGAATTAATGATCAAATACATAGTGCAGTACTAATGCATTTATAAGTATCATATTTTATGGTATAAATGTGTATTGTTTATTATCTCAGAATGTATTTTGCTCTAATTCCTTTCATTAAATTAATATTTTTAATTTTTTTTTATTTTCGACTTTTTGATATACTAGGATTAGCACGCCTCTCTAGGGGGTTTGAGAAACGCTGCTATAAGTTGCTTAAAAATTAAATCTAAGTTAATATAGTTTTACACACAAAGCCGCACTAATAAAACTTTATTTTGAAAGGCTTTAATATTTTTAAATGCGAAATTTTAATAAAGTAAATATGACAAGGACTAATATTTTACGAAAATATAAATACTGCGCACTAACTGATTGTGCATTCTATGTTAATGCAATCATATTATTTTTTTTATATATACTTGATTAATTTTGTCTTTTCAAAAATGTTTATTTAATTATCAAATCATAATTAATAAATAGCAAAAAAGGTGCCAAAAATAATAAAGAAGTTATTTTACAAAATAAAAATGGTCCACACTTGATAATGATATATCTCGGTACTTATCCAATAAACCATAGTTCTTTATTCGCATCTTATAGAAAGTTTAGTAAGATGAAACTTTTTAGTCTGCAAAACGTGTTCTAAATGTACAAAAGGTACCCAAAATGAATGCGTACAAAATGTTTTGAGCTTAATCAAACACAATTACAGAGTAAGAGAAACGCTTGTTGCACAGATATATAGGTCATGATTTTCCATAAATTCTGTACAGTGTATAAAGATTTGCAAAATACTTGTTTTTTATTGGAACCTAATATAATATATACTGTTACACGCACATGGTAAAATTGTAAAGTGATGTAGTATAGAAACACCGTAATTTTAATACTTCAAGAACAAAAATCTCTTCCTTTGCGTAATTACTCTTGAGGTATTCTCCATCGCCTAGTTAAAATTTTAGAGGTACTTAAATAGAATCATCCACGAGATATTATGTGCCTCAGAGCCGAAGAGAGAGAGAGAGAGATTCTATAACCTCTTGTAATATACAACTACAGAAAAATCACACTTCCGCACATCCTACTTAGTAAACCTAACCGTTTTTGTCGTTAGAGTTTGCAAAACACTTTGCATGAGTGATCTCAGGTTAAGTGACATTTATAAAAATTTATATTTATGTAGTACTGTCATTTGTTTCTTTTAGAAAATCCATTTCAAAAAGCTGTGATGATGTGTTCAGAATAATTCATCATTGGTATGACAGCCCTCTGTGGGTCTGATCCTTCCTCAGAAGTTCTTCCCATTCTGCTTTTCTGCCAACAATTGATCTCTAGTTCCTCACTTTTAGATGGCAAAGTCCTCATCTACACAGTCTTTCCATCTCCTTTTGGGTCTTCCTTTTGGTCTTTTATTAGATGGAGTTGCTTTAAAAATTTTCAATGCTGTTTGTTCTGGACTCACTCTGACTATATGCCCTGTCCATCTCATTCTACTTAGTTTTATGGACTTAATAATATCTCATCTCTACTAAAAATCTTATATATTTCAAAATTACATCTTTCTGCCCAACTGTTATTATCGAGAACAGCATTAAATATATGGTTAGCACAAGACCTCTCTTTCAAAAGTCGTCAAGATCTTCTCTTTTTTTTGGCAAGGTCCATGTCTCTGAGACATAAGTCAAAGCTGATTTAATCAGTACCTTATACAACAGGTTTTTTTTGTCTTTCTTTTTATTAAATGAGACCAATATTGATCCTAAACCAAAGAAACAGCGATTAGCTGCATTAATTATCTTTCTGATTTCAGGATTTATGTCATTTTGGTAATGTATTTCTGATTCTAGATAGGTAAAAAAAAATTCAGAATAATTATGGATTCAAAATAATTCTAACGTTTTATCTACAATAAACTAACCCCTGGTTGATTTATGGATCTATTTGACTCGTCTTAAAATTTACACTTTATGAATAAACTTTTCACATTTATGCTAAAAGGAAACATTCAAGCTTTGTAGAAACTAATTAATTAATACAGCTTAAATTAAAATCTATATAATAAACATATATTCGTTTGATTAAAACATTATGGTATCTTGGTATCTTAAATAAAATAATTGTACTCTTTTGAATATATATATATTTCAAGGAATATATCATAAAATTACCTTTTGCTACATTTTGGTTCTAATTAATTACAGTGATCGTTATCAAGAATTATAAATCCCAAATTAATTGTAAGGCGAATAAATAGAAATGCCATCGTTTACAATAATAAAAACAAAATTAAATGAATATTTTCTCTCGAAGAAACGAGAGTAAAAATCCTTTTTCCCCAATTTTTTCGCACTTTTAAGGTTGAAATTTTACATCATTTTCGGAAAACCCACGAATAATATATCAAAGAATTCCCGTTCACTTTTTTAATAACATGAATGAAAAATGCATCGTTGCCAGATTCCTTAGAGACCAAATTTTCGTCGTTTACGAAGTCAGTGTGGCTTTGTCGCTACTGTTGTCGATCCATTAGAAGGGTGAAAAAATCGGATTAAAAAAAGAGGGTTTCGAAATTGGCAACAAAAAAAATGGAGCTGGGAAGAAAACGATTATTGTTGACACTCTTTGACAAACGATGGGCCAGAGAGACAGACGAGAAAACAGTAACAGAGATAAACAATGGAACGAGGACCAAATGCAGGTGATCATTAATAACCTTTTTTCGTTATCGGGTGGCAAAAAATGACCCGCTATAATGGGGCTCAAAAATGGTTCTGGATAAATGATTTTACCCGGGTGACAAATTTCGCTAATGAATGTTATTTTATTTTCGTGTTGTTTTGGTTCCTTAATCGCTGCAGAATTTGGAAGGTTATAATGGACACACTTATATCTCTGTGGGAAAGGTCGATTTCGTTAATATCTTTCATTTGAGAATTTACTATAATCACAAACGTCCTGTTTCGTATTACCCGTGAGGAAATGTAAGCAAAGGTGTGGATAACTTTTGGGGAAATAGCTAAAATACATCTTTTCATCCCGAAAATGAGTAAACATTTTAGAAAACAGAGATCTCCCTTATAGTTTTTCCTGTTTTATTTTTGACTGTAAAATCATTTTACTTTAAAAGAGTGTTTCTCAAACTTTCAATGTTTGCAACTAAATTTTTAATCATCATTTTCATCCTGCCCCGCCCCCCTCATACAAAGACTATGTAATGAATTAAATAATAATATATTTTGACTAAAGCTACTATACGAATTAAATAATAAACCATAGAAAGTATCAAGATAAGATTAAATTTTTTATATGACAAGCACATTAAAGTCATTAGTAATTATTAATAAGAGAATACTAAAAATAAAATAATGCATGTTTCTTTAATTGACAATAAAAAAAATTACAATATAAAAGCAATTTATGAATGTTTTTCCTTACTCATTTAATTTTTTTTAATGTTTTTAATGTATTACTTGTATACTTTGTTGTTGCAAATTCCTTTTAATTTTGGAATAAAAATTAATCATCAAATTGAATGATATTTCTGAATATTTTATCTTCATACTTTTTCAAATTAATTTAACATCAAGTATTTTTGTGAAACATCTTGTCATCAGTGTTAAACCAAATGGCCTATAGCGATTACTTCTAATTTTTCTTACACATAAGGTAACATATTTTATGGATAGTGGAATAAATAATCAACCACTATCCTGGAGAGCTCTTCAATAAAGACATAAGTTCTGCAATCAATATTAAAACGACGCGTTTCCTATGATTCTCTAAGACTAACATGTTACCAGAAGGAATTATGTTTCCATGGCAACGTTAGCGGGTCCGTAATCAACCGATTTTTTCCCTACGATGTGATGATAAAAGTACTTTTATTTAGAAATGAAATTATCTCTCACTTTCAATATTTTTATATTAATGTATTTGACTAGGTTTGTGAAACCGTGATTTTATAAACGCGTATAAAAACATATTTTTTGATAGTGTCATCTGAATTAGAGTATGCATATAAATTTTCTTAAGAATGTCATTACTATAAATAATTAATTAAAAATAATTTTATGACAAAAAATGAGATAAGAATGAAAAATATCTTCAAATAATTCTACTTTTGTGGAGAATACTTCTATAATAATACTATTCTGTTAATTATGGCTAAGACTTCTCCACAATTTGAACTAGGATTTTTTTTTTTTTAAATTGTATTTTTTTAGAGTAAATACCCATTAAAAGAATAAACGAAGTTTTTTGTTAAGGTTATTCTACTGTGTGATTAGGAATAGCAATATCGGACCAAAAGTTCAATACCTGTATTCGGTATTTTTTAGGTCTCAAAACCGGGATACCGGATTTAATACCGGTAGTTGAAATTTTAGAAAAAGAAAGAAAACATAGGTGTTTCTTTGTTTTATTTGCTAGTTTTATTAGAGAGTGTAAATATCTCACAAAAAATCATTTACTTATAAACTATAACAATATATAAAGAATCACAAAAAAAGTAAAGGAACATCTTATTTATTTAAATCACAAAAAGTGTATCACTATTCAGCCTATGGTACTATTACAATTTTTTGAAATGTGATCTTAAAGAATATAATGCATCGGTTGTACTGTCATTAAGCCTGGAATGCAATTTTGTGCAAAAATTACCAGTTGGTGAAAACGCTTTTTCGGCATCTACGCTAGTGAATGGTACTGTTGGCAATGACAAACCCTTTAATGATGTGGTTTTACTTATAATTTCATCCAAATCATCTTTTTTTTTTCTTTTTTTTTCAAAATAATCTAAAATCCCTGATGGCTTGGATAAATTTGTATCTTCATCGCAATTAAATTATTTCCTCTTTAACAAATTTGTATCATACTTCGTTTTTAAATGGGTATGAAGTCCACTTGTACTTCCTCCATTTACTTTAATAACTCGAACAATTTTTACATTGTGCCACAATATTCTTTTCATCATACAAACAATGCAACCAAACCGAAGTATTATGAACTGATTTTTTATGTTCCTTAAAGATATTCTTATTCATTAGTATGGATTATTATTATTATATATATATGTAAGGATAATTAAATTGGATTAAAAATTAAATTCCCTATCTAGCACTTCACTTTTATATTTTTTCCTTACGTCTTCAAGTATCAAACTAATCCCCCATTTATTTCTTCGGAACATATGGCCTAGCCAATAAACATGTCTAATTCCAGATCGTTATATTTAATAGCCATATATATCAGCATTAACTTTCAAGTACATTCATAAAATCAGAGGTACTTCTCACATCTGGGTTTAAGTGGTAAAACACTTAGATTTCACTTTGGCATTCTTTTTTCTCTCTGCCTCTTTGCGTCAGATGATGTCTAACTTTAATCAAATAAAGTTCTTTTTTTAAAACACTAAGTCTGCTTCTGACTCACAAATCATGTCATATATATATATATATATATATATATATATATATATATATATAATGAATCTGAAAAACATTTTGAACCCTAAAGTTTGATATGCAAATACAATAGGAATAACTAACTCACCAATTTAAAAAATATCGAAATATTACACATTTTCTTCACAACTACAAACTTGATTTCTCAAATACCAGTATTAGACAACGAATCCTGCGAGTATGCAGTATCTCTCTGAGCTGTAATAGGATAGTTGTGGCCGGCTTCCTTATTATTTCTCTTGATTGTACAATGCAACTTTATATTCACAGTCTAATTAATTTCGCAAGTTTAGGAGACATAGATACACGGCGATCCCTGAACATCTAGTGGAGACAATTTAAAAAAAAAATTAGTAAGTACCGAAAAACCGGTATTTAAACTTGTGAATACCGATATTACAAAATTGTACAAATGGCTCAAAATACCGGTATTCAGTATCCCAGTATATCGGTGTATCAATCCCTAACTGTGATATATTAAATTATGAATAAATTCTCATTTAAACTTAATATAGCAAAAGTCCTAGTTCTTGCGCTGTCTGGAAGTCTTAGCTATATATTGACAAAAGATTATAACAGAAGTATTTTCTATAAAAAAATAATGATTTTAAAACATGTCATTTCGGGTTTTTTTTTTCTTTTGGCAAAAAAAATTGCGTTTGAATAACTTTTGTGCTGCAATATTATTCTTAAAACATTTTTATATGTATATTTTACTTTAGGTTGCACTAAATATTTTAAAAAAAATATTCATTTACATATATGCTTTCATAAAATTAAGGTTCCAAACATATTCATATACCTTAATAGTTATTTACAGATAAATAGTGTATATATGACACTACCTCAGAAAAGCATATTTTAACAATTTTAGCGGAACATTTTTATTTTGTTTAAAACCACGGTCATCAAAATTTAGAACTTCATCGACATCTAAATGTGTAAATTTAGAATTGGTTGACCACCTATGTGATTGGCCATTACATGGTGGACCACTTATACAACTGGTCATTACATGGTGCACCACTTCTGTGTTTGACCACTATGTAACGGACTACTATTACTATATTATCACTTACTTACACTTCTATTTATATTTCCATATCACTGAAAAGGAACTTTATAAAAATCAAGAATCCGTTTACTACTTTGATTGCCATCGCCACTTTCAAATACCGGTTGATACACCGGCAAAAGTAGCTAAAATGTCACTAAACAGCAGAAGGGATTTTGTTTAAAGTAATAGCAACAATAAAAAAACAAGTGTAATTCATATTGCATAATATATTTGTTACTCTTTGTTTAATAAACTGAATCTCCATAAAAATATAAACATTATTCTGATTCTTCTGCGCACATCAAAACGTTTTCATGAACTAACAGTGGTACGTGATCCAACAGTTGATGACCTCTGATTTAAAGCATACATTGTTTGTTTTTTTAAAATTATTATAATGAAATTAATATTTCTTATGGCCTTTAATAAATAATTTACTTTTATTTATTTATTTATTTTTTGGTGCATCATATTTATTACGAGGAAACTGATAATTTTCTGAGTGTTTCTAGATTTCCTTTGAATAATTTGTAAGTATTCAGGTTGAGACAAATATCATACATATAAAGAATTTAATCCTTCATTTGTTCATCCGACTCGTTTAACATTCTGAGCTTCGTAGAGGTAATAAAAGTCAGCTTTGTTATTAAATGAACACAAATATTAATTGCAAACAAATGAAACTAAGATCCAATTTGGAATTACCACAAAATCTAGCCCTGAATTAGATTCGACATATTAACTTCAGCTGCTAATAAACGAAGTAGAATAACTCCTACACACAGCTCTGAAATAAATTCTTCTTTTATTTATTCTATCCTCAGTAATGAAAATTCATCGAGTAAACATAGAAAAAATAGGTCTCTGTTCATATTAATTTGTAAAAACTTACAAGAATGAATGCAAACATGCTTTGACGTAGAATTAATTGAACAGAAAACGCACATACAAACAAAGGTAAAACGGCGTAAGTAAGAACAAAAGTTAACCTCACAAATTGAAATATATGCATAATATTTTCTCGGAAGGTGTATAATATATTGCTAAGAATATTCTTTTTATGGTTATACTCTCTAATATGTCTTCTTTTTGTTTTAGTTTCTTATACAAGTTATGTTATCTTCTATGAAAAATATATAAATATTGTTACTGTTGTCTTGTTATTTTGTTCAAATCGAGTTAATGAATTGTGCTTGAAATAATATATCATCTTTCAAAATTTCTTGATTAAATTGAATTTTCCAATTTTGCTGATGCCATCAAAAAATCTGAATAAAATGGTTAATTTTGTTATGTATATTTCCTTACTTCTTCTCTCTGTCTTTATATGTATGTTATCATTAATAGTATATTAAACTATTAGAATCCTAACTTAATGCTAAAAGATAGGTATGAAAATAGCTAAATAATACAAGACAAAACGATAAAATTGAATAGCCAGAATAAAATATAATAGCAAACTCTCTCTTAAGGCTGTCTTCGGTTAATGTTAAAGAATAGGACCAGAATTTGGAACATTTCTTTCAGATGTAAAAGAAATGAAACGTTAATATGATATTCTGGATTCACTATCCTTTAGAGAGCAGATTTTTTTTATTATACTACCCGTTTTTAACCGAGTTTATTCATTTTTTCAGGCATAAAATGTGTTTCGCGCTTTTTCTCCTATACCCGTAATGTTAAATGGGCTATGCCTTCACGTATTATAACAAAAAAGAAAGCATTCATGGAATATTTTGGCATTTTTAAAACCACTATATTTTTTACAGAGGTATGAGTTATAAAATTACAAATTTCCATAGAAATTGAGGCATTTTTTTTGTCTGAAAATGTGCTTCGCGTTTAATTCAAGCTCTCGTACTTTTACCGAAGACAGCTTTAACATTAAAAGACACACATATATATCAAGATATACAATTAACAATCACATATTAAATCGCTATAAATAAATAAATAAAAGCAAAAATAGAAGTAAAACAAGTAGTGGTAAACACAGGAATTTTGCAAAGGGGCGAATCGAGGGCGAATTATTCTAGTATTATAGCTAAATACGCTACCCAACACATTATTTTGATTTTATCGATTGTCAGGAACAAAAAACAGCAATATATATATTTATATATATAATTGAATAAATAGTTAACATTAGTTAATAAAGTAAATTATTCTGAACAAATAATTAATAAATTACCATAACTTCTATTACTTTGCATTTCCCCTTATGTGGTACGCCACTGATAATGACCTTATAGGTCAAAAGTTAGTTTCAGTAGTACATCAGCAAACTCTTAGCCCTAAGTACCCAAGAGTGCAAGAAGGTTAAATAAGGTTTGCACTCTGCTAACCTTCCCTGTAGTTTACTACTGGGTTGCAGAGAAAACAAGTTTGATTAAGAATAACATTCCATTAATATTAAATACGCGAAAAATAAGTTACCGTTGCTAAGCATTAAGTAAAAAAATACAAAAAAAAAAAATAAATCTAATTACCCAAGCGAAAAAATATAAAATATGTAATATTAATACACATTGTGTTGAATATATAGAGACTTGATATTATATAGGTGTTGAACTTGAATGAATAGATATTGAATATCTACTTTATATGTACATATTGAACATTTTAAGACTGACAGTGAGTCTGCCTAACGGCGGACCAACCTAAATTGTACAATTTTATTTACTATCATGTCCTTTATGTATGTATTTGTAAATATATTTAATTCTCTTTACAGATTCGCCATACTCTACATTGATAATTGTAATTTTATCAAGCATAGCCGTCACTTACGTTACAATGGTGTTTTGATGCAAACTTGGCGAAATATTGATGATGCAGCCAAGTTCGCATCATTTTGGGGACCATTTTTGGCGACTTAATGACTGTATGAGTGCTCCTGGAAATTTCTGGAGGAATCCATATTATCATGATCTATGACGTAAGCGGACTTTTCGAGAAAGCGCTGGAAGGTGGGGGCGGGGGGGCTAGGCAAATTGTTCTTGGCGCTATTCTTCAGTTAAATGCAACTTTTTTACAACCCCTTTTTACAAATTATACCTTATGCATAGATAAAATTTTTACAGGCCTACAAAAAACTTTTTTATATATACTATACTGTTCGAATTAATTGGGACAGACATGTTTTTCTAGTTTGATTTGGTATGTGATTACTAGTAATGTAGAGAACCACTTCAAACCCGTTATATCTGCCTTTAGGTAGGGTGACTGATCGACTGTGACTATAACTTATTCGTTTTAGATTATTAGGAGCTCGGCTGTGAACCTTTCAGTTGGTGGGTCAGCTGGTAATTTCAATTTTACATTCTGTATAACATGTGTTACATTTACTTGTTCAAAGATAGATATTAATCCGAGGAACCGTTCTAATATAAATCACTCTTAATCAACACATTTCTATGATTATGAGAGATATAGCTACGGTAGTTGGTGTGATCAAATTAAGTGTTTCAAGAATTTTAAGAACATTTCAAGATTCTGGATTATCGTCACCAAAAAGAATAGAAAGATGCTGGTGAAAGCGGAAAATTATTCTAATAATTGATAAAACTTTTATTAATAAATAGCAAAATAAATCCCAAAAAGGCAAACACAGGCTATTGAAGAGATTTATTGGGTAATGGTATTGAAGGGAGTACTTCAACTGTACGTTAACGGCTTCTGAACGGTGGCCTTAAGGCAACCAGACTGAGAAAACTGTTTCTAACTCAGAAAATGATGAAAAATATTTTTAGAATGGGCCGAAAAATACCGATCATGGACTGTTAACGACTAAAAGGAGGTGGTTTTTGTGATAAAGCAGTTATTTGTGCAGGGATACAAAATCAAGTATAATTAGACGAAGTGAGGTTGAAACTTTGTTAACAGATCATATCCAACATATTGTAAAACATCCTTCTAAGCAGATGTTTGGGTTTTTTTTTTCACAACAAATGACACTGGAAGCTTAGTTCATCTTAAAGGCATGATGAATTTTGACAAATATATAGAAATTTTATGTTGTAGGATTGTTCCTTTCATGGAAACATTTGATGAAATATTTCAACATGATATGATCCCTTGTCACGATTCGAAATTGGTCTATACTTTTATGCGGGAAAATGAAATAAAAGTGATCGATTGGACTGGTAATTTCCCAGACTTAAAATATATTAGAAACAATTTCCCAGACTTAAAACATATTAGAAACTTATGGCATGTTTTCAAGAATCGTTACACTAAGATGAATTACACGACAACATATAACAAATGATAAAAAGGGCTGTACTAGTGCGTTTCCACGATGATGAAATCAAAAACATGTATGCTACTCTAGTGGAGTCAATGCCAAGGCATGTTAAAGAGGTCATTTCTGCTAAAAGAAGACATATTTCGTACTAATGTACAGAATTGTTGTCTATTTAAGGTATGTAATGATAGAAAACTAAAGTCTTAGAAAATTCACTTTTTTTCCCATTTGTCCCAATTAAATCGAACAGTGTTAAAAGAGATTAATAGCACAAAACAATATCGTGATCTTAGCTTGGTACCAAAATGGAACTATTACAGAAGAGCAAAGCACATAGATATATGAACAAATTTTTCACTTCGATGTTCCACCGTTAGTTATTTTATATAAAACCAGTTATTTCACAGAATAATTATGCAAAATGTGAAAGTATTGATTCTTTACCTACTTTAACTGACTTTGAAGTTTATTTTGTGAAAACAATGTGTGAGGGAGAAAGACAAATAATAATGTTTTAACAGAAACACACACGTGCATTTAAGTAAAAATACAACAGGCTTATTTCAAGAATATTTTTTTCTGTTTAATCAGAAATATATTTTTAGAAATATATATTTTTTTTTCTTTAGATATAATATTCTCAAAAGAAATTTTAATTCATCTTTGAATTAAAAAAACTTTCCAGAAAAAAGCTTTTAAGAAAAATGTAAGGTTTCCCCCCCCCCCTCCCGATGTATTTCATTTTTATTTTAAAATTTTGTTCGTAAAAGACAAGTAAAAATAGTAATCAAATATTAGCTTTATTCACACTTCAACTATTTTTTATCATATAAACTTAATACAATGTTTCACGCCTTCGATATGAATTTCAAAACACTAACTAATGCACTTTTCAAGACAAAAATAAGAAGCTTAACTTTATTTTGTAAATTTTGAATATGTTTCTTTAAATTGCATTTTCCATCGCAGAAAAATGCATTATGGAGCCACCTTTCCTACGCTAAGAAAAGTTAATTCTATAAAACATAAGCGAATTGCGGCGAAATATATTTAATTATATGATTTCTAACATTTTTCTCCTAAAAGAAAAGGAGAATCTCACTTTTTCCCTTAAATGTATTCTTAACTTTAATTTCCTGAGACAGACGAGAACGAGAAAAAAAATAACAGAGCATAGCCTAAGGTCATTGAAGATTTTTATATGAAATTTAGTTTCAGAATTTGTGAATATGTTCATAAAAGATGAGAAAATTTTGACGAGGTTTTGTTTAATTTCATTTCTTTTTCTGTGAAAACGAATAATTGTTGTTTTTACTCAGTTTGTTTTCATTCTGAGATAATTACTTCTTTTTTATGAAGATTTTATGAAATATTTTTTTTTAACATTGTTATGAATATGAAATGAATCTGATTTCATTAGAAATATTTTTTTTCTCGTTTAAATTGAATCTGAAGATAATATTTCCATGAAAATTAAAACCATCGAGACTTATTTCTCGTAATATATAAGTTTCCATAATAATTATCTAAAATTGTGAAACAAAAAAAAATATATTCGAATATTTCTTTTCATTAAAGTTTTCCACTCTCTTAACTAAAAACAGCCGCAAGGCTCTTAAATTCTTATTCAGTGCACTAAACAAACATGTTTTTTCCCTCTATTTTACAATGAAATAATAACATTTGTAAGTTAAAATGTTGCCACAAAATCTCATAGTTAATTTTTTGTTCATAATTATGTGGTATTTTGCAGTTAAATATCAAATTTCAGGGAGCGATACAAAAATACATGCGCGCTTTACATTTTAACGAAGACAAAAAGCAAGAGATGGAATTATTTAAATGCTAAGTTTGTATATACAGGGAAGAACAGGGGAAAAACGCATTATAAAATAAACATTCACGAGTTTAGACGAAGGGAATAATTAGTTATTTATAGAACTGGCATCATTGCTTAGGGAATATTAAATCCCGGATATTAAGGCGAATGAAAAAAAAAATTAATGATCTTGTATTTTTTGGAATCACCAATAAATTTATCAGAATTTTAAGGTCTAAAGAATCAGTAGTAAATATAACATAATGTTTTTAAAACTTTAGAAAAAGGTAAATTGAAAGGTGTGTTTCTTCAAAGGGTATTAAGATTTATGAGTTAAATATTAGTAATAAAGGGGATTCGAATTTTGAGCCGATACCATTTTAAGTTATTATATATATGACAGGCCCCAGGCCTGCTGGTAAAATGAGGAAGGCATCATCTCTATGAAAACTTCTTTATTTTGCTTTAATCATATAAAATCCAACATGGTGGCTCTTTGGCGCGCAACCGAGTAGAACATTAACAACCAATTCGACCAGGAGTCACCAGTTAAGCCTTTTCGAGTATGCGCTCTTCTTTAAAAAAAATAGTTATTTGAAAAAATTAGTAGTTATTTGTTTGTTTTTCTTAAATTAAATAATTTATTCATAAGGATTGATCATATAAATTGTTTGAATGGATAGTGGTATTTTTAGATAACAAGACTTAAAATGCAGAATTTAATGATAAAAAAAAAAAGAAATATGAAAGTCTTTAAAATTTTCTACCTATTTATAAAACGATATTATACAATTTTTAGTAATAAAATACAAGTTTTTTCATTGTATAAAAAAATATTGCTTAATTCACACTATTCGTTATGAAACTTTTCTTAATATTTGGATGACAAAAACATCTTAAAATTTGCTAGTAATAAAAGGTCTGTTATGAACGTTTTGTTCTATAACGTATAGAAAACGTTAAAGTATAGAAAATTGCTTTAAAATTCGAAGAACACTTTTATTTTGTTAGGCTTAGTTGCCGCAAAATATCAAAACGTTTCAACTAGTCTGATGCCAAAAAAAAAAAAAAAAAAAACGGACTGTTGCCAATTCGGTAAAATGTAGAAGGCTACAAAGAAATTGTTTCCAGATTTACAACTATAAACATAAATACAGTTAGTTTTATATAAAATATAAAAATAGTAAATTATAAATGCCTGAATATAAAAAATTATAAAAATCATCTTAAGAATGAATTAATTTTCAAAATATATAATGTTCTTTAATTTTATTACATTTTTGCTTGTTTATTAAACTCATTTGGTTCGTGCAGCCATTAGTTAGCAAAGAGTTGAACACTTGTTTTTCCTACAGCAGTGCTTCTCAAAGTTTCAATACTTGCGGCCCACACAATTTTCAATCAGAATTTTCTTCGCCCCCCCCCATATAATAACAATGCATTGAATGCAATAATATAATGTACTTTGACGCTAGAACTACAATACTATCTTAATTATAAGCCATTCACAAATTATCAAGATAAATATTAAATTTTGTATATGTTACTTTCAATTAATAGATATTTTAAATAAGTCATTTTTAAGTAATAGATATTTTAGGTAAATTATATATACTTTTAAGTAATAAGAAAAGTATTATTTTGCTTTTCTTTTCTAATTTTTAATTTGGAACAGATAACAATAAAGGTGCGACGTGTACATATTGTACGTCAGGATGTATTACGTTTTGCTTCCTTTAAGTAAATTTGTATAATAATTTTTTTTATTCTCGACTTTTTTATATGCTCGTGTCCCCCTCGTAAGGCTATCACACCCCCCTAGTGGGGCGCGCCCCACAGTTTGAGAAACACTGTCGTACAAGTCACACAATAGCATATTTCTTCTGTTAGCTAGCATAACGTGCAATTAAACATTCTAGAAGGATTTTCAGCACTTCGTTAGTGTACCAACTCAAAATAACCACGAATAATCAATGTCTAGGTGCATACAGAAAGTTCTCTTCCGTGGAATTTTAATCTTACCTTTCTATACCTCCACATCATGCTACAGAATAATAGAAAGTTACGAAGGCTATAAAAACCTTAATAAGCACTTGTTATCTGTTACTATCGGGAGACATAAAACTAATCGTATATATGTTATATGATCCAATACCGTTGCCCAATTCCCCGAGCAACCCTTGGACCTTCCAAACCAATTACTGGCGAAGGTCGGAGCGATATTAAAAAATAAATCTGAATAAATGACGTGTGATTAAGGTGCTTGAAAAATGTCATAAAGATCATGTAAGGACCTTTCTAAACACGTAACGTGGATCTGCCTAACTAAAAAATCACAACGTTTCGTAAAAGGTCCTGCACGCACTCCTGAACTTTCAACCTCCAACAAAGTGTCTGGAGGCACGCGAAAATATTAGAATGAAGTTCTACTGTATTTTTAACTTTTTTATTCAAAGCGTGTTATTATTTTATTATCTCAGGAAATGTCTTTTTTAGCCAACTCTTACTTGTATTCGCAATTACAGTCGGACCTTTATTTAATAAAGTCGCTAAATCCCGAAAAAAAAAAAGAGTTCTTTTTGTAGAAAATTCGTTAAATATTCATTTTATATTATATTTTATAAACTAAATAAAACAAATTTTAAATTCATAAACACTGTATGTTATTAAGAAAATTAATTCTTCGCACCATTTTTTTTTGAAAAATAATATCTCTTTACGGTACTTAGGATTTATTGAAAAAATCGCCAACTCTATTAATAACTCGCCAAGTTAGCAACACCTATTTCCTATGCTCTGAATTGGCATCCAGGTGTTTCGTTTCATATAATTTCGCCAATTGGTTGCGATAATATGTAAGTACTCTATTTGTTATCCCCCCACCCTATATATTTTACCCATCAAAAAGAAATCTGTGAGGAAAGCAAGGGGGGAAAACATTGTCCAAGAATACACAGTATTTTCAACTTAAAAAAAAATAATTTTGTTAAAATTAATGTACTTTAGCGAAATTTTCTACCTTTAAGCCTAGAAGTAATTTTAAGCATGCAGTACCTCAAGTAATTTTAAGCATGAGTCCTTAAATTTAATTACTGATAAATCCGTTAATTATGTTTGAGATTTTGTTTCAAAAAATTAAATGCTTAGAATTAAGGTAATCTTGGTTCCCTCGGTAAGTCGGGCATTTGGTAAAATTATTTCAAGGACATTGACCACCGTAAAATGTGTTAAAAAGGGAGAAGAATTTGAAATGTCCAGAAATATTTTAAAATAGGGAGAAAAGAATCGAATCACCAGTGAAAATGTTTTTTAAATAGAAAATGAATTTTGCTATTTGGAGGTTATTCAACGAAGAAAATTGTGAAATGTTCTTGGTTCCAGAAAACAGTTCGCAAAGTTGAGAAATTCTTAAAATAGAGGTACGACAGAGTATCTTAAAATTAACCAATGATTCATAATTTTGTAGTTTTCTTTTTGATTTCATATTTCCTTTCTGCAAATGTGAATGGGTAAGTAAATAAAAATAATAGTTTATAGATTATTTTCACACTTCAGATTTACATGTGAAATTTTTTTTATTTTATGTCGATGAAGTTGTGGAATGATTTTGACGTTATGCTGATGTAAATATTTTGGTGCCAATTTAGGCGACGACTTCGCAATTTGTCTATGATTTAGAATTAAAAATGATGAGGTGGCATAAGGCTTACGAATGTTTACCACAAAGTAAAGTGGAGATATTGTTTCACAGATTATTTTACTCTTCGGACTCATGTCTCAGAGCTGTTAGAAATCTTTAATCAGCTATTAATATTTATTTTTCTTTACCTTACAGTTACTTTTGATGAAAATAATGACTTCTAAGTCCAAATAAATATCCATTCCATTTTTCTTAACAATTTTTTGATAAACAATACCCATACATTTAAAAACATGAAGGCTTTTTACAATTTCTGAGCTTCTTTCGGTAATATAAATACTTAAATAACAAGTTATTATTTTATTTATGAATTATAATTAATTATTTGTATATAGTTTGTTGCAATCAATGCAAGTATTTGATTGCCATAGGGACTTGCATTATAAAAATTGCCAAAAAAATACTATTAATACTTATGGCTTCCTATTGAAATACATCAAAAGACACAGATTGAACAATAAGGTAATTAGTTTTATCTATAAAATGTTTTTGTAGAGTTTTTATTAAAAATACTATTTTAGAATTATCAGTAAATCCTTTTCATAGAACACCATTGTTAAAAAAAATAAAAAAAATATTGTTTTTCTCCTAAACATGCAAAAATATTATATACAGAAAGTATATACTTGTTCACTTACACTTAACCCACATTTAAAAAAGGTTTCATTTTCAAAGGAAAATTTTATATATCAGAAGAAAAATCTTAAGAATACTTCCGAAAATATGTATTAAAATATTTCCCAATTTTAAACTAATTACAAACATAAATATTTCATAAACTGACTTTATTTAAAATTTATTATATACCGAACCACACTGTACTAATACTATATTTATTTTATGTGACACAATTACATAAAATGAATACTTCCTATATAACTCGAAATAAAAGTAAAACTGTGCTTCTTTTATTAAACCCTATTTTTTAATTTAAATAAGTTTGAAGGAAGTGAATTCCTATTTTAAGAGTAAACTTTATTGCCGCTTCTTAATTTTGCTCTAAATATTAGCGAAATTTATATTTTACTGATATAATCCTTACATAAAAGTATCTAAACTAATTTTGAGGCGGCTCTTTTTTCTATAAATAAGAATGTCAGTAAATAAATTTTACCTTTTATAAATATGTTTCCTTCTATTCCCTACGCATGCGCAATACATTCTGGCTAAAAATACTTTGTAAAACATAATTCAGAACTTTTATTCCCTAGAATTATTCCAAAGGAATAACAAATCTCAGTTCCACTAAAAAGTGGAAAGTTTCTTTTTTTAGTAGCACTTTTTATGCACTTACGTTATGAAAAAAGAAACTTTCAAAGAGAAAGTGTGCACATAAAAAGTAAACGCGTATACGCAACTGACCGTTTGATACTTCAAAATGGCCTTTTGTGTCACGAAATCTTTATTTCGGTCTTTCGTTGCACGCAACCAACTCCTATACAATCTTTCAGTGTGAGTTTCGGAATGAATTATAGTTTGACATGTTGCGGTTTTGGTAATGTTTTTTCCTCTCTCTTACTTGAAAAATACTCATTAATATGTTCTCTTTCAGTATATTTTATTTACATCTGTTATTGAGTCCACATTGAATAAATGTTAAATACTGTTATATTTATCAAAATGTGAGAAGCTGAGTTATGTGTTAAAATTTAAATAAACAATTCAGGATATATACGTATTTATTCACGAGTATATAAAAGAGAAATGTAACTCACTCACTTACTCTTTACGACAGCGTTTCTCAAACTGTGGGGTGCGGCCCCTTGGGGGAGTGATAACTCTTTGAGGGGGGTGGGAAGAATATTGAAAAGAAACAAAAGATTGTTTTTTAAAAATTTCTAATTTATTGAAAGCAAAATAAACCCAATACATTCTGACATAATAAAAAATAAAATATATATTTACAATGATATAATTCACTCATAAATGCATTAGTACTGCACAATGTATTTTATAATTAATTTAACAATACTAAGTTAAGACCAAGTACGACCAGCGACCCCATAGTCTTATCATATATAAAATTTATGTACAAAAATTAATACTTATCTTAATAATTTGTGTTATTTGTAATTAATCTCTTAACTGCCGATTAAAAAGCGACTCGCTCCCCAATGCCACCGTTTTTCATGTAGGTGTGCGTATGTGATATATGGGGGGGGGATGGGAAGAAAAGAATAAATAAGCAAATCCTCTGAAATAAGTACATCCTTCTCAAACAATTACATTCCAAAGCCTTCTGAATAATTTTATGGATAGCAGTGCATAGAAAGGATCGTTCTTTGGACAGACGTATATTTACGCCTGTGGAAAATAACGCTTTAGCTGAGCGAGACGTTTATATACGCCGGTGGCACTTAAGAAGTTTAAGTCGTATTGCAGCTTTAGCATCAAAGTATAATAATATTGAGTTCAATATATTGTTATTATATGAAAGGATATCTACACTCAAGGGGTTTTGGGGTTTATTGATAAAATGATTCTGTTGTTGAGAGCTTTCAGACTTAGAGTTGAAATTTTGTAGCATGTTTGTTTTGTTGAGTAGAAATGGGTTTTGTGGAAATAATCTATGGGCAGGGGGTAAAACTAAAGCAAAAAACAATTCTTCAATTTTAGAATGTCAGATACTGTCCATTTTAAATCATGAGATGGGAGTTATAAGAATGTGTTTCAACCAATGAACGCTTAATGCCAGGACTTAGATATCAATAATTTTATAAATAGCGTATATTCATACATATATAAATAGTGATAATAGAGCATATTCATACATATAGGTATATAGTGATAACAGTGTATATTCATACATATATACAAAAACTAAATCCTGGTAACTTTTTTCTGGCATGTGATGAAACAATATGCTGTGTTTTTGATATATTTTTTAAACCTATAAAAATTCATAAACGTTTATTACCCAAGTAGTTTTAAAACATGACGCGTTTTATTTTGTATCACATCGATACATTATGAAGGTAATATGTATTTTGAAAAATAATTTTTTTTAAAAAATAGAAAGATGATTTGTATATTTTTTATCATTACTATTGAATTTGCAAGCCATAATTCTCGGAATGTGCGTTGTACGTATTTTGTTGATTTGGAATATTTTCATTCTTCTGTAACAAACCCATTCAATAAATATCTCCAATCACGACAGTTTGATTTTGCTTTTGGCTATCCCAAAATTAATTTACCACCCGCACGATGGAAACGGATTGTCCTCCACCAAAATTATACTCATCATTCCTTGAGGGGTGAAACCAGTGCCACACACACAATACAATTAAAAAATACTATCCAAGTTATAAATTGCTGCCTTCATTAGATTATCTTTCCTCATTAGGTAAAAGGAAGAATTTTATTTATATCACCCAGAGCTTTTATTTACATTCATTATGAAATCAGCTAGCGGAAGTGACGTCAGGAAAAAAGGGATGGAAAGCTATTTCGTGGTCCCCTTTTCTACTTCAAATCGATGCGGACTGCAAAAATGAGAAATGTCTTGCTTAGGGCTACATGTCGATTATATATGGGAGCCAAAATTAATTCCAGTTATGGGGAAATTTCTAGATAAATTAATTTACCTACATTACATTCGAAGCCTGTAGGGTATTTTTTTTCTCGCATCTTGAAAGCTATTTTTGGTTGGACCATTTCACTTATTCGGGTATGTGAAAATCTTTTATTTAGGTGGGCAGATATGAATAGTACCTCAAGTGTCGCTGAATACCTTATAAATTGGGAGAAAATAAGATTTATTTGTTTAGCAATGAATGCAATCCTTTTCACTGACTTACAAAAGAATTTGGGGCAGGGAAAGGAATTTGTTAATATTTATTGAGTAGTTGTGGAAATATTTTTCCTTCGGTACCGTCATCTTTTATACTGCCAGTCTTTTATATATTTGATTCCTCATATTAAAAAAAAAGAATACTAATTACATTTAAATATTGCATTTCGAACGTTTGAATCTAGCTGTTCACTTGGTGATATAATTTTATCACTTGAATATGGTTCCTTTGTCAGTTACAATTGCTTTTAAGTGCGTTGGTAATGTTCAATAGAATATAAAGCTGTAGCTGTGACTAGTTCAAATCTGATTACTAAAAATAACCAAACTTTATTATTGTTATTAATTGTTAATTAGAATTTGCACACACACACAGAGAAAAATATAGCTAAAATACGATCGCAAATGTATTAATATTTTAATATTTATAGTATAATTGATAAGATGTGTATTAAAAAAGAACGATAAAAATATTGACTTTGATTCGTATAAATATGAAAATTCTGAAGTTCTATGGTTGAGCTACATAAACATTTTCTGATTTATTAGATGGCTTTCAAAAAATATTAAAGTTGTTTTTATCATACATATGGCATGGCGATTAATAGAGAACTCTAATAAGTAAATGATTAATTTAGTAAGTGACAATACATTTTATTTGAATTATGTAGCATTCCCACGCAATTATTTAAGATTTTCATCAATTAAATGTTTTTATTTCCCCATATGTCATTGTATATGATAGAAAGAATTTATACACATACATATGCGTGTTAGTACAAAAGAAGTGTTCTTTTGCATAATTTTGCTATATTTTTTCTAGTTCTCTCTAATTAGTTATTTTCAAATAATTTAATTTTTGGATTAACAAAGCCTTTGTGTTGATAAGTTCAATACATTTTCTCATAGTATTTGAAAAGGAAATGTTAAGAAAAGTGCAAGTTAAGTAGTAATACTCTCTCTCTCTCTAGCGAAAAAAAATATCAGAATATTAAAAAAAAAAGTGTGTTTTGCAAATTTTTACAAATAATAGTTTTGGCCGCCGACCAGCTATGTGATTGAATATTCATCCAATTATATTTATATGTATCATATAGAGATGTGCATATGTATTACTTAGTATAAGGAATTTCATACTACTGTTATGTATTACTACTGTACTGTATTGGAACGTGGTGCCAAGATTTAGAAATAAATCTTGGCGCAAGCATTTAACTTATTCTGTACTGCTATTAACTGGCTCTCTACCTCGTTAGATTTTCCTCTTAAAACTAACTTGGAGTTTTTCTTTGAAGTTATTTCAAGGTTTGGAAAAAAATAAAATACTTTTGAATCACTGCTAGTCCGACAGTATTGATGATCTTGTTTGTACTGATTCCGATTTTTCCTTTAAAATAAAGGTCCTTAAGACTTATTGATCTGGATTTTAATAGGTTCCTCTGAGAGGTGGTCCAGTTGGCATGCTTGCTTTTTCTTTTCTAGTGTTTTTCTCTTAGTAATTGGATTGCGAGCGTTGATCTTCCCACCAATGAATTCATTAAGTTAATGAATTTATTTTAATTATATTTGAGTTTAAGCCTTTTTATGACACGTTTATCCACATAAGATTCGGTAGACATTTTGTAAATAGAGAATTAATTATTGGAGTAATAAACAGAGACTTTGCGGTTTCATTTCACTAATTTAAGGGGACATGGTACAATTTAAGCAAACATTTTTAATTTAAGGATTTTTAAAATTTTTTTGGTTGCTTTCTATGTGCGTATACTATGTAAAACAGATTTTGTGCTGAAAATTTCATAAAAAGTTAGCTATTTAATTTTTTAAGGAAAAAACCTAAAGTTTCTGAAGTGATTTTAAAATGCTACTCCTCCTACAAAAATTTACGTACACACATTAAATTTGATTTACAAGCACGTCCAACTATGTATAACAAAAGTTGGTATTGGTTTTGCGATAACACGATTGGTATTTGTACAATACTTCTTTTTATGAATCCTTATTGAAAATTTCTTAAAAAATTTGCAAATTCCAACTTCAATTATTTTTTAAAAAATAAGTATTGCTTTGATTCAAAAAAGCATACCAACGTTTGTTACATGTACTATTAGCAACGGGTAAACAAAAATTAAAGCATTAGGCACAATAGAAAAAAAGCCTTAGCATTTTAAATGAAGATAAACTAGTTATTTTACCTTTCTGAGATAAGTAAGTTTAAAGTTTAGATTTGCCTTAGGGATGTGAATAAAAATGAATGTAAAAGCTTTCATAATTCGGCGTTTTTTTAAGTTTAGAGTTTTCAAATTTTGTGAGGTTATGAAAAAGTATGTAAAGAATAATTTAGGTTAGAAAAATTATATTTGATTTTTTCACCGATTTTTGTCAATTGAATCGTACTGTGTCCCCTTAACTTGAAAAGTGGCCAGGTGCAATAATCTATTGGTATATAAAGCAAGAACTATACTCGGTTGCTAAAATTATAATAAAAAAATTGCTGAATTCTCGCATTGATTTGAAATTTTTAAGAACAAAAATTACCATTGGATGAAACGGTGTTAAAATTCATTTCAACTAAAAGAATAATTTTGCTTGTTTTGAAAACTTCACAAATTTGCTTTTAATCAAGAGAATATTTAATTCCCTGATTACAAATAAGTTCTGAAATAATGCAAAAAGATGAGGAAATAGACTTTGTGTCTCTGTACAAGGCGAAGTTGCTTGAATCTCAACAAAACAAAAAATACATGTTAATACATACACATTTGCTTTGTTAAAATATTTTCCAAACACATGCACATTTTTATCATATGTATAACCCCAGAAAATTAAATTGAATGATGAGAAAACAAGTAATATAAAAATATTCAAAATACAAATAATATAATAAAAAAATCAACTCCTAATTAGGTCAGAATTTTTTATTTTTATTTTAGAGTTACTTTTTATTAAATAATTACAATTAATATAAACATGCATAAACATATGTTAAAATCACAATGTTAAGGGGCAAAACAGAAAGAGATTTTCTTTTCTGTATGTGGTGTTCAACTATTACTCTTTTCTTTGTTACTATTTATTCATTCATAAATCACGTTCTCAAAAATTGGGCCATTCCAGGTAGGATTCGTAACCGCGACGTTTGGATTAGAAGTCCAACGCACTATCCGTAGGGCTACAGGTACACAGCGAAAGATTTCCTTTTTATATATGATGTTGGACTATTATTTTTGTGTTTGTTACTAATAATTAATTAATTAGTATGAAAAAATTGCATTCACATCAAGTGTTATCCACTACAAGTTTAAAAAAATGAACTTGAGTGGATGAATAAAAAGTATGCTATTTGAACAATATATATATATATATATATATATGTGTGTGTGTGTGTAATAATTCCCTCTAGCATCTTTTTAATTTACTCTTTTTAATAGTATTTAAATAAGCTTTTAATTTTTGAGCAAAACTAACGTCCTAATCTTAATTGTAATCAACTAGTATTATTATCTCTGAAATCTCTTTCCCGCCCATTTTAACCAATCAGAGGTCTTGTTAAAAAATAGTCACGCAGTCTCCACTGCCGGTATAAAAAGCGAGTTTCTTTGTGCTCGCTCTTTTTTGTCTGCTTGGCTTCACCATGTAATCGTCGCGGTTTGCTTTTTTGTCTCCGCCTCGACCACGTAAAAATGTACATATAACTGCAACTCGTTTATCCTTTATGTATTTGTGTGTCCGTATGCTTATTGTGAAGTCGTAACGCCTTTGTTGTTTCAAGTGAAAATAAAGAAGAGTAAAATGAAATCAGAAGTTCTCCGCTTATTCAAAAACGACCAACATAAATAAACCAACACCAGCCAAACGCTATATATATATAGCGTCTCCCTATATATATATATAGCGTCTCCCTATATATATATATATATATAGGGAGAGTGTGAATTAGTTGCAGGAATTGAAAAAAAAAAAACGTTTTTAATGAAAATCTGTACAATGTGTGTTCATGCATATTATGAAAAGACAGAAATTATGATACATCCTACTTTTTAGAAATATTTGAATCCCAGAAAGAGGAGCTGTGAGATATCCATCTGTAAAATTTATCATAATCAGTGTGAAATTTCGTTTATATTTTATCACGGTCTAACCTAATATGGAGGATATCTGCAGATTTCTTTTTTAAAATGGCCACTTTTATTTAACTACTCAATTTGTACTTGTCAAATTAACGACAAAATTGTGTTTCCCAGAAAGAGTGATTGGTGTAAGTTGATCTCTTTCTTGACGCCAGCGTATTTTATTTAGATGGCGAAGAATTAAAGCGGAAGAATATTTTCTACAGTGGACTTTCCTTAAATTAATAATTTATAATATCTCCCCTTTTATTGTTTTATATATATTTTAATGAGATTCAGTCTATTAAAAAGTATGTTCGAAGTTCATTTTTATTTCATTGTTTTAACTTTTATTAAGTATTTCATAATAAATATATTGTAATTATTAGATGATAACGGAGCATTCATTAGTTTTTCGGTTTATTGCAGTTGCAATTTTCCAAAGTTACACTCTGTCAATGGCAGCGTGATTAAATGAATATAAAATTTTGAAATCTTGTTTAACTTTTGTTGTCTGGAATAGTAATGCACGATGTGTTTTAATAATTTGTATTTATTTATTAGTTGGAATGCAATAAGTTTCGGAAAAATATCTTGTTTTCTTATTTTGCTATTGATTAACATCAGTGGCGTAACGGAGAATATTAGGGCCCCCTGCAAGATCAAGTTTTGGACCTCAAGCCGAATTTTATAGGGAACGTGCTTGGCACCAGTCAGGCTTTGGGCCCCAAAAAGCCTGCTCCCCTCCCGCCGCCGAGACGCCTGTGTTGCGGGGGTGTACGTTACGCCATTACTTAACATAGCAGACAATTGTAAATTTTTGATGACAAAGATCAGTTGCTCAGTTATGGTAGAATTTATATATTTTAACGAAAATAATTGAATCCCTTCTAATTTTTTTTAACGAATTGTATTTATGCTCTAACATTTTCAACATACAAAATCAGTTATATTTCGTTTTTTCTAAAAGTAATTTATATATATATATATATAGTTAAGAAAAAAACTGTCTAAAATGTTAATTAAATGAAATTATTTGCGTACAGAAGTGTTGAAGCAAAAATATTCTCAACGGAAAAGCTATTTATTGAATGAAAGTAGTGTTATTTAACTTTTGTGTAAAAAAAATGATTAAACGTTAAAATTTCATTATTTTCATGCATGAATGAGAAAAGAAAATTTTCATTTGCAAGTTAAATTTTTAAAATTAAACCTATTAAGCATAAATTTACAATATAATTTTTGATGAAATTCTATATATCTTATTTAAATTTCTCCCATTTCATATTCACCCAAATTTATTTTGCGTTCCTAGTATACTTATAGAATATGTTATAAATTTCTTTTCCTTTTTGCTCCAAAATGCAATATATTCTGTTGTCATAAATAAATAAAACATCAAATGTTTACTTTTTACTGACTATCATCATTTTTGTTATTTCAAATATTCTTTTATATATATTTCCGAATCAAATTTTAACTGAAAATGAATTCGCACATTTCAATTTCTGCACACGAATTTGCAAACGATAAAGGAACGAATAAGAAAAGAAGGGTGAAATTTCTCTCTGCTTCTTGGTAAATTAATATTCTCATCGATTCCCATAGGTACAGAAAAAAAAAAAGAACGAAATAAAATCTTTTTTTTTTCTTTGATGTCATTCCACCAGCTGTTCGTTTTCCGCTTGTCATAGTTAGAACTATTCGCTTGGAATTTTTTCCCTTTCGAATATTTCTCAAATTCCCTTAAAATACAGAACGAAGTTATGGCGTATATTCAATCCAACTTCCATTACACGGTTCGGCAAATCTCATTTAATTGAATCAATATATCGTTCCAAAATAATTCAAGTGACTTTTTGACCTTGCTTCCAATTCCATTTGCTTGAAGAGTAATGAAACATTCGAATCTATGTTGCTGAGACGTCTGTTCTGATTTAAATCTCGGAACGTTAAAATTTGAAAACCTTTCGAGGAATATATTTGTTCTTGGTTATTTTTATACGTTCCTGAAGGGGCTCTAGAGAAGAAGTATAGAAGAAAATGTAAAATCGATTTTATGATTGTTTCATCGGGTATAAGTATAAATAAAAGACATACCCTTCTCAATGTCCTTATCTGACTTTTTGCTTTTGAGTAGGAAATGTATGTCCCTACAGTTGCTATCGTGTATTTGATTTGTGTATTTCCTTTACATCATAAATTTCGGAACCGAAATATTTGTCATTTTGCTTGCTACACGCATTTCAAATCATGCATTCCATTATTAATGATATTTTTAAAAATGTTTTTATATTTTAAATTCATTATTTTCCGAGAGTTATTTGAATGGATGAATTGAAGATTTAATCCAGGGGTATTCAACCTTTTTTATGCCGGGCCGCATACATATGTCAGCTATTTCACGCTGGCCGTTACAGGAGGATTAATGGAAAAATGATTTAAGACCAGAGTAACATAGAAAATTTAAAGTAGGGAAAATTGATCAAAATATTAAAACTCTTATTTTGAGCTTTTAATTATTATTTTTTATATTTTTTATTTTTGTCACTAAATTTTTCTAAATTGGAAGCATTTGAAAATCACTCCTTCAGAATTTCTGCATCTCTGTAAACAGTTTCATATGATTACCTATAATATAACAAGTTCCATAGGGTGACTTTGTTACCACTGTGACATTGCCACTGACAAGAGACTTTTGCAGTTTAAAAAAATTATTCAAGAAAGCCTATTTATCGTCCCTTGAAAGAGATATTCGAAGAAAAGTATGGAACGCTAATCCTGTTTATTGGTATTTTTTGATACAACACTTTCGTGACAAATCAAACAACCCATGCTTGTTAATCACTACAAAATAGTTAACTTCGCAATCGTCTTCAAACAACCTATTTTCTTCGAATATTTTTCTCTTACAAGATATGAAAGATAGTTAAAAATTAGTTCCACTCATA
>BMAV01003558.1:328059-374512 GCA_019973955.1 Trichonephila inaurata madagascariensis
AAATATTAAAACTCTTATTTTGAGTTTTTAATTATTATTTTTTATATGTTTTTTTATTTTTGTCACTGATTTTTTCTAAATTGGAAGCATTTGAAAATCACTCCTTCAGAGTTTCTGCATCTCTGTAAACAGTTTCATATGATTACCTATAATATAACAAGTTCTATAGGGAGGCTTTGTTACCGCTGTGACATTGCCACTGACAAAAGACTTTTGCTGTTTTAAAAATTATTCGAGAAAGACTATTTATCGCCCCTTGAAAGAGATATTCGAAGAAAAGTATTGAACGCGATTCCTGTTTATTGGTATTTTTTTAAATACAACACTTTTGTGACAAATCAAACAGTCCATGCTTGTTAATCACTACAAAATAGTTAAATTCGCAATCGTCTTCAAACAACCTATTTCCTTCGAATATTTTTCGCTTCCAAGATATGAAAGATAGTTAAAAATTAGTTCCACTCACAAAATGGTCGCTACTCCACTGTTGCCTATTATCACTAATAAGGGGGGGGGAATATATCAATTCGCACCCATGCAACATCGACAGCAAAAGCAAAATTGATATATTTGATTTCTTACAAAGAATTTATTTTCCACTAAATTTTCATAAATAAATGAATTTCTCAGGGCAATGGACTGTGACCGGGCCACAGATTGAGTATCACTGATTTAACCTAACAGAAAATGTTAAGCATTTAAAAAGTGTGCCAAATGCTTACAATTAGGATATTGCTGCTTGAATCCAGTTGGTAAAATGTTGATTTAATATACTATTAGTTATTTTACTCTAAGAAAAAAAATGCATTAGTATAATGCCATGTGTTTGAGAAGATAAAGTTAACGATTCTATAGGAAAAAAATTCCTAAAGTAAAATTAATTAATTTTATTTTATATCTTTCTTTTGTACGTGACTTGATTTTGATTTATGCCGTTCTGGGAAGCAGCTCGAGGGCTATTGGTAACGGAACCCGTCATTTTGAACCACGGCCAAGTGTCGATGATGATACCTGAGCTGGAGAGAGAATAATGTATAACCCTGCATATTATGTACATATGCCCACACATACATGTGAAAGTTTCTATTATTGCATCGATAATTTGATAACTGTTTGAAAAAGCATCTAAAATTTAACAAATTTTTAACCAAAAAGTAACTTTTAAAGTGAAATAATACATATTAAATCCCTTTAAGTAGTTTATTGTGAACTGATATTCGATTACCTGAAAAAACTTCTCCCGATCAAAAAAAGGGTATTTTTTTTTTGTCGTAAATTATATTACACAAAATGAAACCAAAAGCAGTACGCGGATCAAGTAAAGAAAGTTAAAGCTGTCTATTACAGCGATAACTCTAACCTTCAATGACCCTGTACCAATTCTTAGGCTTCAGTTATTGAAAATGTAACTTTTGAGAAAAATAGATATAGATTTTTATAGCTTTTTTTCCATTCTCTTCTCATTTTTTGCTTCTTTTCGATAAATCAATTGCTAGCAAAAGAAGAGAAATGTGTATTCTTTAATGTTTGCTTTTTGCCTTAGAAACTATCGGCCTGTTTTTGAGAGAGGAAAATATATTCACAATTCGCCGGCTTCTGAAAAGGAACACCGATGTAAGGATAAATTGCGTTGTTTGAAAGAAGGAAAAAGTTCTTTTTTTTATTATTTTCCCGCCTTTTTTTTCTCCTTTTGTTTGTTTTACCTTATCGAACATTTCTTAATGGTGTCAAGTTTCCGCGGGAGGAGAAAAAAATTACGCTGAAGCGAGAACTTGCTTTACTTTATTATTATTATTTTTTTTTTTGAAAACTTCGAAAGTTTTAGGAGAAACTTTTAAAACTCAAGATGTGTGTGTATTATTTTAGAAGAAAAAAACGTAAATGGAGTCGGTTGAACGGTAATTGGATTATAGAATTTTTAAACAGCTAATAAAAATGTGTCAAATAAAAATTGTTTTAAAAGTTATTGTGATTGGTCTAGTTTTTGCTTATGGGTTTACTTGTTTTCCGATATTTTGGTAGATACTTTAGCATTATTGAATAAGATGCAATTATTTTAGTCAGGTACATTAATTTTTGAGCATTCAAATTAATATAAGGTTGGAGTTTTCATCACTTTGTAGACGAATTTTGAACCAGTAAATCTATCAAAGTAACGATCAACATACAATGGCTAACTAAGTGTTCAGACACACCACAAACTTGTAGGGAATTCGAAAAGAATTCTATGTAACATTTTTCGTATAATCTGCATTTTATTTATAATACTAAAACTTCAAATAAATTGTTTTTAAACTTTGGTTAATTTCCTTAAATAGTGAAAATGTGAGCAGAAGATAAATAAATTAAAAAAAAAACCGTCACAAAAATAACAGACTCTAAAACGTTTCGAATAAATTATTTAAAAACCTTTATTGTCGTCCATTTGTTTTAATTTTTAAATTAACTCTACGCAACGTTTAAAATATCGTCTGGCTTTTTCATCCTAGGTTTACTCTTCGCAAAATCATTCTATTTATTATCACAAATGGCTCGTAATCATAAGAAAATAACGAAAGATTTCTCAAAAATTAAATTTTCACTACAAAAATAAAATAAAATGTGAATCCTTTCAAAAAGCTAAATTTAAAAATTTATATCATTCGATTACGTTATTCAGCGTGCTAAACACATTTAAAGAAAAAATCGAACCAAAAATAAGAGAATTGACCATCTTGTGCTACAAACTCAGTGTGTTTCAATGCTGCAAACATTTTTACAGTATCTATTCAGCAATTTACCTTCTTAATTTCACCTGAAACTCATCGGCGATTAGCTATCATCATTTGAGTTATACAGACATTGTACGAGAAGAGGGGAAAAAAGAACGGAAAACTTAGTCATCCCTTCATACAACCCGTCTCATAAATGAGCTAATATCTTATTAGGATTGCATATTAATAAGGTGACCAAACATCCTCCTTTAGGGTGGACAGTCCTTCTTTTATAGGTTCTGTCCTTCCTCGAAAAGTGTCCTCCTACTTGTTCTCCTCTCTTTTCAATATTTTAAAAAAACTCATCTATTAATCTCTATTCAGAGATGAACCAAACATGTTTCCAATACATCGAAGAAAGGTCAGAAGCAAATAGCACAGGAAATAACAGTTTTCAATGGTGTTTTTGACTTCATCACAAGTAAATTGGGCAGATATAGAAAACTGTGTTGATTTTTTATCAAAAGAATTGTCTGAAATTAAAATCGTTGACAGTGGTCTGTTTGAAGAAATTGGAAGACTGGATGTATATTTAAGTTCTAATAAATTGGAACAATATAAAATCAACATGCTAGAATTGATAAAAGATGTATGGAAGTACTACTTAACCGTTTCAAAAATGAACACTTTCCATGTGATAATTTAGTTATTCTTGTTGAATTCACTTTGCCCTGGAACTAATGCAGAAGTTGAAGGAGTTTCTTCAGTCGCAAATGATTTTTGAAAAAGGGAGAAATAAAATTAAATGTTGGTATTTTAGCTGCAGTGCTTACCGCAAACTTCAGTACGAAGGATATTTTTTTTTGCTCCGAAGTTTCCAGTGTATTAGAAAGTGATCTATTGACAAAACAATCATTCAATGGGAAAATACTTGTTTAAGTAAATAATTAAAATGAATGTAAGCGTAATTAGCATATTTTTGATAGAACTAATAAAATCTATCATATATTTACGTTGCAATTTTTTCTTAAATTTTTCGTCCTACTTTTCATTGTAAAAAAAATGGCCACCTTAATATTAAGGCAAATTTGATATATTAGCATAAGAAGGAAAAATAAGGAGAAAAAAAGGAATGAACCTTATCCTAAGAGCTTAAATGGAACAGTGGAACATGCCAGTGTGTTTCTATGTGTGGGATTGCTTGCTAGCATCAAGACTATGCAATTTGGTATTTATTGATGGCATGATGTATCACTATCTTCAATTAAACACTACATATCCAGCACAAAAATTGAGCACAAGGCATGTTTTTTGTCACAACATTACAGTTCTAAATTTACATCTTTCATTTTTTTTGTAACTGTCCAATGGTTTTAAAAACACAACCCAATCACTAGTTGATTGGCTATTTTTTAATTACATCACACTGGCCGGCTGTACGTATGCTGACCATCTAAGCCTGTACACCTCTCGAACCTCTCTAACGTCAATTACCGGGTTGAGTTCAGTTGAGTTGTTTGGTGTCTTATGGCGCAAGAGCCAGTTTTTGCTATACTACGTCAAACAATCATAGGTCTATGGTCTGGACGGGAAAAGAAGAAATTGGATGACCAGATGGAGGGTCGAAAATAGAGAAGGATTCCCGGGGTCGTGACACCCGTGTTTACCAAAGATATTAAACCCCTTGGGAAAAGGAAAAGATCACTAGGGTACCTCGGGATTGTGACACCCGTACCCACCTAAAGAAGGTGAGCCCCCTGAGGGGACATCAATTACCGGATATAATCCCAGTTGTACACACTTTTGGAGAAAACTGAAGGTTATAGATAAACACCAACAATTTAAATAAAAACTTAACTAAAAATAGCGATCACCGAATAATGGAAGAGAACTGATACAGAAAAAAAAATTGTTTCATTTGTTATTTGTGATTTGTGTCGTGTGTATTAGTTAAAACTAGTTTTTGAGACTTCCAAGGAGTACATTGGATAAGAATGTTTTAATTGTTATTTATTCTGGATAAAAATAATTATATTTTATTGTTTGCAAAATGTTAATTGCAATGAACAACGTTTTTTAATATATATATATATATATATATATAAGAAAACTTATAGTGATGCATACTATGACATTGCGAGTGGTTGATTTTAATGTGGCAAACCAAAGGTAGGGCGTGGCTGGTGGTGAGTGATTCCAGTATTACGTGACGAGTGGACAATTACTGCATTATCGAAGAGACAATCCCGTAATTTATTAAGTCCGATTTATTGTACTTCTTAAAGCACATATGCATCTTAGAAACAATAAAGACTGGACGGCTCAACACAAACAAAGACAACACACAAAGCGCGGCAGCCGGCTGACTACATGTTTACAGAGTGACGAGCGAAGAGGCTAAATCATAAGAGGAGGGTTTTCCAGAGACCTGCTATTTATATTCAGTGGGACATCACGTGATTTAGGAGGTGAGTGGATGTAGTTTCAACAGTCCCCTGTAGGCGGGTAGCCAATTAAATTAATTACACGGTTGTCCTGAAAGATTGTGCATTAAATAATTCAAGACCTATTACCGATTAAATGATTGGAACTAGTATATATGTATATATATGTTGATTGTAATTGAAGTTCAAAAACTAAAAGTCATTTTATATACCTGATTAACATTAATATATATTTCCAATGTAATGTCTAAAAACACATATATTATTTTTAGCGCATTTTTGGTCGTTACGATTATTATTCATGTATGAACTTTTTCCTTAGAACAATCATGAATATAATTTAAATTATGATGTGCCATATTACTCGCGATGAGGCTCAATTAAATCTTAAGTACACAAAAAAAAATATTTAAAAAATGTAAAAAAATTCGTATGTATACATTTTATTTCACATTTATTTCTATCTTAGTATCATATTTAAATTTTTTAAGCCATAGAGTTGTATTAATTTACGGGAATCAATTAAACTTCCTTAATGTATTTGGTAATATATATTTATGTAGAATTAACTTATACATTTTTTTAAATATTGTAAGTTTTTGCTGTATAATCATCGTTGTCCATAAATTATTCGGATTATGCTTTTCTTGACCCAACAAACCGCACATCATTAATAATTTCTACTACTGTTTGATAAAAAAATATATATAAATATATTGCTTTTCTTTCATAATTAGATTAAATATTTTGACGTACAAATTAAATGTTATAATTTGGTACATAAATTTAGTTATTGTTAAGCAGTTGGGGCAAAGGGATATTGCTTGTTGTTGTATATGTATGCCTGAAAGAACGAATCATTTCTGAAATACTCATCTTCTTGAGAGAAAAAAAAAATATTTTGCTGATTCAACTTTTCTTTTGTCGTTGTATCCCAATTCGGCATTTGATTCTGGTCGAGCTACAGAAGCAACATATAAAAAAAAGAAAAGAAAAAAACTCAGCAAAGTTGTATAAGAAGCCTAATGGGATTCCATGTTAGCTGGACAGAGTCCAAGGGATCAATTGTTATAGATATGACAGAAACGAATACTATTCTTTATGATTTTTGGAATTCTCTGAAGACTTAGTTCTATTTTTCTTTCTTACGTGATGTTCCAAAATAATTTAAATGAGAAGTCTCAAATGCACTTTAACTGCATTTTAACATTTGAAGTTCCTCTCTGTATGAATGCTCAAGACCTGAAATTTTAACTTTAACATCAACCACCCACATTTTTGCTTTCAGTCCTTAATCATAGAAAATTTAGAACTATGCGTTCGTAAATTTAAATGTGGAATACATGGAATTAAAAGTTTCGGAACCGTGGTTTATAAAAATGATTATAAATGGATTATTTATTTTGTTATTTGGTGTCAAATGAATTAGAATATGCATATAAAATTATTCTAAAAATGTAAATATAGTAAGCATTATTTAAATAAATGTTTTGTATCAATTAAGAAAAAAATATATTTTCAAAAAAAAAAATCCTCCATTTTATAGAAAATGCTTCTATGATAATAATATTTTGCTTATACATATATAGCTTATATGTATAGAACTTAAAGTAGGTGCTTACAGTATTCCTACTATGTATTCCAACAGAGCTTAAAGTATGAATTTTAAAAATTTTGCATTATTTTCAGAGTTACAATCAATTGAAATAATATACGGTGTGTTTTGTCAAATTTTGTTTACTGTGATATTTTAAAATGTGAATATGAAGTCCCCTCTAAACTGTATTTTTCAAAAATACTTTTTCAGGTTCTGTATAGAAATGTTAGTTATAAATACGCAGAATATTATTATTAAAAGCATTTATCAATAAAAGGATAATGTTTTGAAACTTCGTTATTCTTTCTTCCTTTTTTGAGAAAAAAAGGCATTTTAATAATTTTTTTGTATTAATACCTTTAAATTAATTTTATTCGTATATGGAAAAAATATAGCATTTGCATATGATTGTTTAAATTTGTTATTAATTACTTACTACTATTTAAAGATTAATGTCCTTCGATTAACCAGTGCAATGTTTCCATGATATAGTTTTATATAAAGTCGAATTTTACTTATAGATTTAATACACATGAATTTCAATTTGTAAAAATATAACTGACGGATATTAGAGTTATTTTTTTAATTGCTTTTAATGCTTGCACACTAAAGAAAATTATACTTTTTTTTGGCTACTTATTTTATAATTCTTGAATAAATTAAAAATTCCAGAATTCTCCTGTGACTTTTCAACATGCATCAAATAGTTTATGTGGTCTTAAATTAAAATATCATTTTAATGAGTGATTTTTTTTTTGTATTTATTTAATTTTATACTTCTCTTCATTGGGGAAATGTAGGAATATATCAATATTTCCTCTGAAAAAAGCTAGACAAATAAGTATTAAAACTTCTTGAAAATTTAATTAATGCTCTCTCCTGGAATTTTTTTTTTAAATATTATCTCGCTAATTTTTCTCTTCCTCAAATACTAATTTAGATGATTAATTTTATTACTGTAAAGCTAAATAAAAGAATCGTAATTTGTTTCTAATAGGGATGCATTTTAGCAAGTTAGTCTTTGCAGGCACGGTAAGTCCTCAAATGCTAAAGTTATTTCATGGTGGCACCATCTAGCGGTGGCTTCGGTACCAAATTTAGACGCTCGAATTATTTTAATTTAAGCCCTCGTCAGATGCTAAATATTGCCGTAAGTATCAAATTGGTACTCAATGGATTTTTACATGCCACATAACCATATGACATGCATGCCTACTATTTTCTCATCTAGAAAATCTATTGACTCTAGCCTGGGTCGAACCCGCAACCTTTGGTTTCGTAGTGGGCACGGTACCTCTAAGCCACCGGAGTTGACATAGATAATCCTAAAATTTAATTTTAAAAATGAAGGCAATGCGTCTATGCAAAAATACTTCTAAAAATGAATTTAATTATAATTCCATATTTCTTCTAATAACCCCCAAAATGAAAAGGGTGATCTAATATTAAAAATAGCGGAAGAACAGGAATTTTCAATCACTGAAGTGCTTTATCTGAAAAGTAAACAAGTTTGACTAACTTTTGGTGGCGGCTAAAAGCGAATCACATGTAACTGATAATTTATTCAAATTATGCATTCAAGATGAGTACTTTAGCATCTTCGTAAAGAAAATACTGCATTTTTGAGTACGTAATCTTTTTGATTGAAACCGGTGCTGTTCCTGTAACAGGAACTGAAGTTTGTTGGAGGGCATTCTTGCGAAGATGTGGAGTGGTGAAGGAAGCTAGTTAAAAATGAAATGTAATCATGTTGCATCTTCAGAAACACACTCTTCAGCACGTTTTCTAATTCAGTTCATTGAATAACATAATCGAACTCCAGGGTTTGACTGAAGTTCACTGCTTTCTAGAGTTAACTATTTTTATCTCTATCGATCTTAGCTATTCCGGGATAATGTTCAGTTGATTGAGAGAAAATTTCGTTCCTCGTCTGTAAACGTGATAGAAGAATCCCATTACTGGAAGTTTAGTGGTTTAATAGAGGAATGAGAGAAGGGAAGAATAATTTCCAGATTGACTGACTGATTGAAATGTCACACTTAATGCCTTGCTTCAGTTAATTCTGCTTTAGCTCATTACATAATTAAATATTATTTTTGTAAATTTTTACTGGATGAATCAAAGGTCACTAGATCATTTTAAAATGAAATATCACTTTCATAAACTAAAATTTCACTTCGTGAATTTTTGAAAAGATAATATATATATATATATATATTTACTGGAAATTGTTTTTGATTAGTCCCAGCAATTGTCTATTCAAAAGCACATTTTGTTCTAGAATCAACATTAAATACCTATTTTTAAATGGTGTTTATCTTTTTTTCTAGTGCTTCTTAACTAACTCCAACATTTTCATACGCAAAAAGAACCACAATAACGTTAAAAATTATATGTTTATATATATTTAACTACCGTATTTACTTAAAAATCTAAGCCGCATTTTTTCCCTACATCAATAATACTAAAAATCAGGTGCGACATAGAATCGAATGAAAAAATCGTTCGATGAGGCAATTAGAGCAATTACAAATGAATGTATGCATTTAAAAGTTTATAATACTGGTAAAATAACTAATTCTTATTAGTTCTCCTTTTAATTTCTTAAAATTGCATATCTATAAACTTTTTTGCACTATTTTTCACTTTTCGCAAAAACTTGTTGAGAATTAAGGGTGTGGCTTAGATTCGAATAAATACGGTATATATGTAGATCAAACTCAAACCCTCTGAGGAGAAAAATATGAAAATTATTAATAGAATTTCCAAATCCAAAAATTCAAATCAATACAAAATACACATTTGTATGTGTGTGTGGTAAACTTTCTTCTTTAATGTTTTATATTTTTCAGTACCCAGATCTACAATTTAACAAACATATTAAGTTATTAATTTTACTTGTACACAATATGGATAACAACGGCGACACATGGGTGGTAATAAAAAAATATTTTACAAATATATTTGCAGTTTTTGCACTTTATTACTCTCTTACCTATATTACTAATTCTTCGATACTTCTTCAAGTTTCTCTTCTTGTTTTCTTGTTGGAGTAATAAAGATCAGACATTACATTTTTTTTTGTGTGGTCTTTTATGTTATTTCTTATTTTATTGTTTAGACACAACATAAAGTTGGATATATCAGTTTTGTCCCTTGTAAGCATTAAATTATCGCGTTTTTGTATTCTATCTTTATTACATTATCGTACATGAGTAATATTTTGAACGGGCAATATTTTATATAAAGTATATGGCTGTTGATATTTCACTTATATAGATGGATGTTATGTGTTGTACTCTGTCATTATCTGGTTTTAGATGTATGTGGACATCATATCGACAACCTATTTTCCAGGCTTTTTTATCTTCTGTGTAAATTGGTATAGAGCCAAATGTCTGTAGTTGTAGAGTGAAGAATTATTAAAGTGATTTTTAGAGTATGATACAATGTCTGTGCAAACTTAAATTATTGATACTAAAAGAATTCCCTTGTGTGTGTGTGTTTTATACTTAAATAAAGTAGCTAAATTAATGCGCTTATGTATTTTTTAACTTGCAACATTGTATTTCTTTGGGGAAAATGGTTTAACATTTCAAAAAAAGTTCTGATTTTATAACTGGACAAAATTGAAAATTCGGATGATAGTGTAAAACTAAAATTTGGGATATAATATTGTATTATTGCACAGTAGTACAATAGTAGGCTTAAATAACACTTTCAATATTGCAGTAAATTGCTTGGATAGTAAATTGAGACATTAATTTGAGATATATTTTGAAAAAAGAACTATTTTACGGAAAAAAAAAATATTTTGTGCATTTCTTTTTTTTTCTTATTAAAAAAAAGGATAATTATTTTGGTTGAAAAAATAAAATCTCCATTCCACCCTAATTTTTTCATATTAAGTCGATCTTTTTTTACGTGGGAATATTCAGTTAACAATTACTATTCACTTACTTATTACCAAACATATCCCTTGTATGGAAATTTGAACTTGAGATCTTAGGAGAACATGTCTAAAATTAATTTGCCTTTAATTTCTTAAGATAACATCTTCCAAAATGTAAATGCCTTTATAACTGTAAAAAGGGGAAGCGGTCTGCGTACTATTGTATACTGATAATTGGAATAAGAATACTGCAAGAAAAAGAAAAATAAATGCTTGAAATACAGTTTATTCTCTCTTTTTTTTTCTTGTCTGTTTTTTTTTCAGCTAGTAACAACGATACTAAAAAAAAAAAAAATAATAATATGTATATACAATCGAGACACGTATTAGTCTTAAATCATTAATCATTTTCAAACTGACCTTTGCTAGGGGAAAAAGTTACGCGTCAAGGTAATTTAAACTATGAATGTATATTGTGTATAAAAACTGCTATTACTGTATTAGTAGTCTAGCCTGAGTGTCTCTAGTGAAAAATGAACTACTTAAAATAGATTTTTATATACAAAAACATGGACATTTTGTAAAGGGTTACGGAAATTAACGTTAAAAACTCCCAAGATATTAACTTTTGCGTGTTGAATTTTTTTTATTTTTCTGATCAAAAGATATTCGTGATTGAAAACGAAGAAGTTAAGAAAAATTCCTCACAAGCTTTGCTTTAATTATTTTCTTAGATTTGTTTCTCAAACTCTTAGAGCAGAGTTAAGAAAAACAAAAATTTTAATTACGTAAAACATAAACACGCGCATAACTAAGTGATAATATGTATTAATATAGGAAGTGTTTGGGAGTATGAGACAATATGTGCTTGCATAACTCATTGACGTGGAACTCTTTGATCTATGACTACATGTTTGCATAATACGAAGAATTCGAATTATGTTATCATACATTTGTATATAATTCAGTGGCGGGTACAATGTGACAGCATATTTTTCTAATACAATGAAATGGAGAATTATGTTATAATGCATTTGTATAATACAGTATTGGGTACAATGCGATAACATGTTCGTATAATACAGTGACGTGGAATTAGGTGACAACATGTTTATATATAATTCGAAGAAGTGTAATTGTGTTATCAAACATTTGTATAATACAGTGGTGGATACAATGTGATAACATGTTCGTATAATCCAGTGACGTGGAATTATGTGACCACATGTTTGTGTGTATAATGCAACGAAGTGGAACTATGTTATTATACGTTTGTATAATACAGTGACGTGGAAAAGTGTAACAATATGTATGTATGATTCAAATACTGCCAACTTAAGGACTAGCAATTATAAATGTTTTGAACGCTTCCAGTTGTCTTAATAAATGATAAAGTTTCGTTAACCACAATTAATAAACCGAGTGGTTTCGAACTACAGGTAGATTACAAAATCAACCTCTGAGAGATGGCATGAAGCTGTCTGCAATTATGATTCTAGTAAATTAGTAACTAATATGGATATTCTTTGTTTATTAACAAGACAAACTTTTTTCGTGATAAACAAACACTCATTTAGAGAAAATTGGCACAAATTATAATAATGTGATTCTATTTTGATTTCTAAATCCATAAGAAGATATAAAATGAACTTTAGGTACTTTCTTTTGTCAAAATTGCTTATGTCATCTAGATAAATAAGTCTTCAGTATAAACTGGTAACTTTGCTGCTGCGCTATGCAAGAGAGATAGATCAATGTCGAAAACTCTTGCACAACGATATTCCTGACCAATCTTCGAGTCACCAAAGATCCTACACAGTGTAGATTGGCTGATGCATGTCTGATCTGTAGAGACTTAAATTCCTGACATTGGTATGAGTAGAAATTTGGAGGGTTGGATACCAAATCAAATAATTTTGAAGTCCGTCGCCAATAGACTTCGTGTTGTTTCAGAGTCTGAGGTTAATAAACAATGAAGCATTCGTGATTCATAAAAATTGTCCTGAAATAATAAAATAAAGAATTAAACAACAAACATTCTTGTTCATTTTGGTGAATTTTCTTGCAGTCTTTTATAATTCGGCGGGAATAAATTCGAGATGAATTTTTCTCAATTATGTAATATCATGAATATTAATACCTTAGATAAATTAATTTAAGAAAAATCAACTATTGCATCAAGCACAATATTCAATTAATTATTATTACTTATTCTACTATTAATATTGAAATTGAATATCTTTTGTAAAATGTCCAGAAATCAAATTACTATCTTCGAAATTCTTTGCCTAATTTTACCAAAAATTAGACATATTAGACGATAATTATTTTCCTTTTTTATTCTAATGCAGCTAGGTTGTGCTACTAAAGCGTTGTTTAATGATAGAAAATTCAATAAAAACCTGATTACCTTTACATCTGCTGCTTTTGATGACTGCGATTAAGTCTCGTAGTAGCGTAACTGCTTTAATCATTCTGGGTTAACTACCCACCTAACCTTACCTAAACTAACCAATCACTGAAGGCCATTGAGCAGCGAAATTACCTTTTCCAGACGATTACTGAAACTTTCCGGAATATTTAAAGTGTTCTTCTCTCCTTTAATGAGCTGCGCATGCGTAGGGACGGTTGCCCGATTTCCTCAATATTGGAAAAGATGTAGCCTGCGATAAACTAAGCCGGGTTATTTGTTTATTTGTTTTTTCTTTGTTTATGTGTCATATCAAATTCAGATGAAACTTTCAAGAAAAAGCGTTTACCGATATTTGACGAAACGATGCCAGAAAAAAAAGAACATCAAAACATTGTAAGCCGATAGAGATATCGAATGATTCTTTTATCTGAATTTTTTCAGAACAAATCAGTAATAATAAATCATACATAAACTTATTTCGATGTTTCAGAGTAAGGGGAACACACAAAAAAAAGTTATTTAAATTATGAATTTAATTGTGTGTTTGGTGATTCTTAGTAGCATTCTTTGTACGAAAAGTATTTCCTATATACTTCCTATTCTTTTATTAATTTTTTTGAAGTATATTCTTGAATCCAATTCTTAACACTAGGAACTTAGTTTTTATTTTAAAATGTGTTAAAAATAAAATTCACATTTTCATGCAATAAGAAAGAGAATTAGAATATTTAAAATACGATTTTGCTATTAGTAAAACAATAAATGGGAGGGTTTGACTTGTGTGAAATATCCTGTAAAACATTTTTTTGCTGTTGAACTAAAAATATATTATTTGAAAATATCTAAGAGTTTTTCTAGGGTTTTTTTGTATGCGTTTTATATCATAGCTCTCCTCGTAAATTAAATGAAATTCAAAAAACAACATAACTGCTTATTTTTTTACACTTATGTATCTAAGTAAGGGGAAATGATAAAAAATATAACTTTTAAATATTATTTATATCTATTATATATATATAAAATTCTTGATTCTTGCAAAATTTAGATAAAACTGCCAAATTGTGCAATAACCAATACAGAAATAAATGTAAACTTATACAAAAATTAAATTCATTGTTTAGTTAAAATAAAATAATCATAAATGTCTTATTTTTTGATAATTTAATTTGGTACGAAAAGTTTTAATATCAGATGTGAATTTTCAACGTAGAACAATTAAAATAAATTTCAACGATGAGAAAGTATATCATTTAGACTGCGTAGAATCGGTGTTATAACTGGTACTTTAAGAAAAGAGACTGTGTGTGGCAAATATTTTAAAAATCACACAAACATTATTATTACTTTCAAACTAAAAGTATCAGTAAGCTAAATATGAGGTAGAGGCCTTATTAACAAACGAATCTTAACCAAATATCAAAGTTTCACACATATCTTTCCAAGACAACTTTGAGAGACTATCTCAGTGAGCTTTGATAAATAATTCAGGCATATCTGTAATGAAAGTCGCAGACATTCTTCGAATTCTGGTTTACTTCCTTCCTTTAGATCTCTTTAAATAACTATGACTATTTGTATATATCACGTTTCCTTCTCAAGGAAAAGTTCTCAAATCAAATAACCTCATAAAAAAAACCCTTCAGTAAATCGAAGAGGAAAGCATCTGAGAACACACAGCAAAATTTTAGATGGTATATTTCATAGTTTTTCAGCCAATAAAATAGGAGAGAAGCAGACTGTTGTGTAATAAACTTCAAAAATAATGTGGTCACGCAATATTAAAAAAATAAATAGGCACTGATTATATATAAATATATATTTTAAAAGAAATAAGCTAGTGATATATGTTTTAAAATGATGGTAATTTCATATACGTTAATATGAAAATGGAAACATATTACAAAAGAAATGAGATATTGTAACATATATTTCAAACGTAATAAGGTAATGGAAACATGTTACAAGAGTAATAAAACATTGGAAAACTTTATAAAAGCAATAAGACATTTAAGCATGTAAAAAAAGTATTAATGTATTTAAGCATGTAAAAATGTAATAATATATGGAAACATATTACTAAAGTAATGAGATATTTAAACATGCTGTAAAATTTATAACACACTGAAACCTTACCAAAAATGAAATTATAATTAGGGAGCATATTACTAAAAAGCAGCAGTTAGGATCAACTCTAATATGGTTATATTTAATAATTCGAGAGAGCTTATATATTACAGTTTGTATTCATAATGCACTCTGTCACAAAAAAATATATGCACCCAGAAGGAAAAGATCTATTATCACGGAACTTGACATATATGCAGAGTATGAATATATAATCAAACAATTACAAGTTCAGAAAAACGGGCTGTTTTATTAAGAAGATATGACTTGAAAAAGTTACAAATCAATAGGTAGTAAATCCACCTTTGTCAGCTTTACAAGCCGAAACATGGCGTGGCATCAAATCAAAAAGGTCACGAAGAAGGTCATGCCGTAATCTTTGCAACTGGGCAGAAAATTCACCAGTATTCCGGGACGGCTGCATTTGCCTTCCTGCCACCTCCCAGACAGGCTCTATTGGTGAGAGGTCGGGTGACCCGGTATGCTCAAACTTTAACTAAACGTCATGTCCTTGAAGATATTGCTGGAAGAGTCGTGAAGTATGTGGACGAGCTCTTTCTTGCCAATAAATGACACCTAGGCGACATGATAGCGTAAGCAGTACAACTAATGTTAAAATCTCGTACATCAAACTGTGTGCCGTCTAAGTGCTTTGAAGAATGACTAGAGATGATCGAGTGTACCAACAGATCGTTCTCTAACCTGTCACACATTGTGTAACCACCATATGCCTCTTAAGAAATGCCGGATGGACACAGTGTCCTGGCCACCTCCACATGCATATGCGCTGGTCCTCATCATTGAAACTAAATCGGGAGTCACTGAAAATCCTCCACCTCTAGCTTAACCAAGGTAGGGAAAAAAATCCAATCGACTTTGTCTGTGATGTGGGGTCAGTGGTTGTCGTCTTAATGGTCGTGGGCTCCTTTTACCTGCGTCAGCCAATTGCCTCCGAATGGTTTTGCTTCGTACCACCGAATGTCTAGTAGTTGGTAAATGGCATCGAACCAATTCTATAATCGATGTTTGCTAAGGGCGTGGCCACTTTTATGATAACGCCATCATCGCGCGTATTTGTGTTCTTAGGATTTGTGTTCTGACCCTATGCGATGGAAGACAATCCTTTCCTTGATCCATTGTTGCCAATACCAAGCAATTAGCATATCCCTCCGGCGGAGGTGGTGGCCGATACGCCTTGTTCGACCAACCTGCTTCTCTTAGGCCTATTATAAGCCCCCTCTCAAAGTCGGACAATTTTTCGTACTGTCACCGGTTCCTTTTCCGAGGCATTTCCAGTCACAATACTGTTCATCCAAGTCGACAGATTTGTTTAAATAACCCTATGGCACTAGCAATAATACTTTTTATCTTCCCCCTCTTTCTTGTCTCTTTGGCGTCGAAATTTTTATCGTTTGCATATCTCTTATCAGACTACATTCCTGCCAAATTTCGTGACAGTAGCTCAATTTCTTTATATATATATATATCATATTTTTTGCGACAGAGTGTAAGTAAAAATATATATACATTCATGGGTTTCACTTGTTTTAAGAAACTACACTTCGCTAATGTATTAGAACTTATCAATTCTGGAAGGAATTTTCAGTTATAAATATTTAACAGATTCAAGTTTCCTCTTAATGCATGTCCACTAGCAGTTTCCGGAAAATTGTAATAAGTTCTTAAAAATTAGATTTTTCCTCCTTTGTTATACTAATTCTGGATCGTCTTTGTCTCTTTTTTTTTTCAAACTTAAAAAACTACAAACAAGGTTTTGTCTGACAGTCCACACAATGTTTCGCCATTTCAGTTTGTTAAGACTACTGTGAAAGTTTATAATATTTTTGTATTAAGTAACTAACATTGGCGACTTAATATGACATGACAATCAAATGAGATAAATGAGTTGTGTTACTTAATATGCAGAAGGAGCAAAATAATCGATTTATATTACAAATAAAAAAGAATGAGCCGCAAATAGTTATGTGTAGTAAATCATTTTGAGAATCAGTAGACACGCCCATATTAGGTATTCATTGCTTGGATAACATCCATCGAATTATTTCAGAAGAATAGCCTTATTATCAACACAACGCAATTTATATTTCAAGTCAAACTCTTCATCCATAAAAGAAATATTACTTTCAATGCAAATTTATTCCTGCCAATTTATTTCACAGATCTTTGATTTATAAATGTTAAATCGATTTTGCAATAGCGAGAAGACTTTGAATTCTAAGTATTGTTTTCTTACTTGCACACAGACTATAGTACTTCGTATGCGATGCAGAAATATACTCGGAACTGTATGAACACTTATGTAAGTCAGAAATATAAAAATATTTAAAAAAAGTGTTGTTCGTTAAGAGAATAAGATGAGGTCGGTATCTTTTGTGGAAATGGGTTCTTCCCCTCAGGCAATTGATCTCCTATTCTAAAACTCAAACTTTATTAATAACTTTGAAAAAAAAAATGTATTTCTACCTTTCACCTTCTGGCAAAAAGCCATTAAAAGAGACTTTAATTCCGAATTGGTTTCTTCTCTATGAAATGCATTTTCAGTCTTCCAAAGTATTTTCTTGAAAACGGAGAATTTTATTCAAGACATTCAGAGAAAAACGGAATATTTGCTGTTTGGAATGGTGTATTTTTTGTTCTTTCTTGTCTTGGGAAAAAAAATTCTTTACTTCTTTTAGATTTTTTTCTTATCGTAAATTGCTTTTTTTCTGGCTTATATATCTTTTGTTGTTTAGGACAGAAATGTGTATTTATTTACGTTTATCCTTCATAAATATGAAATAAATGTAACATAAATAAGATGAGTAAAAATCCTATTAATTTTGATTAATTGAGCTAATTTTCAATTTCTTTTCTCATGTATTGCTTAGTTTTTTTTTCCTCATTTTTTTTTCAATACGCAATCAATAGAATTCTACCTATACTGCTAGAAAATAACCATAACCATTCCTACAAGTTCTCCCAAAATAAATATTGTGTTTTTTTTTTTCCCCCTCACTTTTCAAACTTGAAAATTCGATACGCGCGGCTTAAGGTATCCGACTACGTTCGGAACCGTGATTTTGCAATAGCGCATAAATGGAAAATTTTCATATTTAGTGTCACTTGGATTAGAATACATGTATAAAATTGTTTTAAGAATATTTTGACTAAAAAAAAATTATTTAAATACAATATTTTGGCAAAAAAGTTCACTTAGAATACTCTTTTTTCAAAATGCTCTCCTTTTGTGCAAAATGCTTCTATTATAATAATATTTTGCCTGTATATAGCTGAGACCTCTATACAGAGGCTCAACGAGAAAGTTGGAAAAATTCCCATTAGTTTCAGAATTACCACCAATTGAAATAATTATTGGCGCTTTCTCTTAAAATTGCTCTCCTCTGTTGTCATAAAATATGGATAAACCCACTTCTAAGTTACATATTTAAAAAATTCTAGTTGAGCCTCTGTAGAGAGGTCTGAGCCATACGCCGGCAAAATATTTTTATAATAGAAGCATTTTTTATAAAAATGAGAACATTTTGAAAAAAGATTATTCTAAATTAGTTTTCTGCCAAAATATTGTATTTAAATAATTTTTTGTATCAAAATGTCCTTAAAACAATGATATACATGTATTCTAATCTAAGTGACACTAAATATCATAAATATTATCCATTTATACGCGTTTGCAAAACCATGGTTCCGAACGTAGTCGGATACCTTAGGTACTAGCATATTGATTTTTTTTATATAATTATATGCATATTGAACTTATACATATAGTTATCAAGTATCTAGTATTTCCGTTAGAAAGTAAATCTTTAGTAACAAAAACTGATTTTGTAGTGGGCCCTTATTTTAGGGAATCATCTGTTTCACTGATTGTTTATAGTTATAGTATTTTGAAGACATATGAATGCTACTTGTGACGGACTCCGTATCTTTTAGCAAAACGAATGCATGAGAGTTATATTTACGTCGAATTATAAAGCTACACGGGGGCTATTGGCGACGGGCCTCGCGATTTTGAAGCTTGGTCAAATGGCGAGGACTGGAACTTGAGTTGACATCCCCTCTCCTAACTACAATACAACACCAAAGGGAAGATGTTTGAGTCCCGACGTATTTAACGTGCATTGGCACCTTCAGCGATACCAGGCTTGAACGTATGACATGCCAGCCGCCAGTCCATGACCTTGACCTTGACCGCTAGTCTACCATGTGGCCACCACTTCTCTCTAAACTTTATCATGATGTCAACGAGAAGATTTTGAGTTCTTGTAAATTTAACATGTTTTAGCTCTACTAAATACACTGTGGGTCTTGAATGTCACTAAAACACTAACCCTTGCCTCAGTGGAAATTATGCTGGACATGACCTTACAACCATAAGTACTCGATTTCCGCAGCTGGAAAATAGCTTAGAGTTGTTAAAGTAGTGCTTAATTTATTGGTAATAAATAAAATTAATTTTACATTATCAGATTTCAGATAATTAGTAACTTATTCCATAAATAATATGCTTCATGTTCCTTTTCATAATACGCATATGTTTCATGATCAGTGCCAGTATTACCAAAATGAGTCCTAACTACTGATATCAAAAAATTGGTTTCATCGAAATTCCTGAATAACTTACAAAAAGTATGTAAATTTTTGTAGTTTCGTGTAGATAATATGTGATTATGATGTATTTGGATTGATTAGTACACCTATTCCTCATTACAGAATTGATAAGTCCTTTTTAAATTTTCTTAGCACAGTGGAACAGTTAAGACCGCAAACAAAAACTACGAATACTTTATTTTTCTGGAATACTGACATTCATAGACATTCTGTGAGGCCCCCGCCCGTGGAGACCTGATTTCTATTTTATCTACGCTACCTGTTTCTGTGGGGAAGAACGAAGTCCCTCAAATCATTCATTTTTAAACCTGTTTATTAAGGTCTCAACTTAAATACAATACACAACAATAATAATTAAGTAAGTTGATCTAGAATGAGAAGACGCAACACGCATTACCAAATAGTTACGTACTTGACCACTGAATCTAACTTTATAGGTTAATTTCTCTATCACTAATATACTCACTTTCCGTAAAGCTTATATAAAACTGCTTACCGTTATATCCTAGATAATCAGCTACGATCTGTATCTGTTCTGATGTGGCTTTAATCTGTCAGTATTCCTTATGACCTCGAAACCATTTTTGTTTCCACAGTACAGGCACGGCTGGGCTATTTCACGGAGTTAGGATTTTTCTAACTTTATCTTAAATCAATTTACAGCTAACTCTCCACTTAGCGACTTCACTTCCCACTTAACAATCACTTCTGCGCATAGACATAGATTTCGCTCTACTGCTAACTTCCATTATATTTATAATTCCTTATTTACATAACCACTTTCATCTTCTTGAGTTGGTTGGAAAGAATTGCCATTTTTGCCCCAAAGAAACCCCAGGAGGACACTAATCGAAATCGTGATGAAAGCCTCGTCACAATTCGTTGTAATCTTTTTTTATTGGTCCTTTTTCTTCTTTGATTTTTGAAAAAAAAATATTTGCTCGTTATCAATTTATATTAATATTTAACTTTCTAACTACATATTACAGTTATACTTCATTTCTAATGTACAAAGAAAGTAATTGTGCTTGTTTGTCCATTCAGTCTCACATATCTCAATTTAGAAAATCCTATTTTGTTCACAAAGAAATCATTTTTGATCTAATTCCTTAACAACTGAGTTACCATCAAGTCTGAAACACATTCTAAACATATTATAAATGTTTAATATAATATAAACCAAGCCAAGTTTTTTATTTGATTTTTAAATTGTATAGATTTTTTGTGCTTGGGTCCTCACCGAATAATTCTACCAAATTTACACTATAAAACTAACAACCAGTACAAAAATCTGTAAAAGCACTTTATACCAGTAAACTCAAAGAACTCCCAAAAAAAGTACTGGTTTTTGTAGGGATTAGAAAGCAAAAAACTTCTACTGTGTGTAAGAAACAAAAGAAACCCTTTTTTTAAATGCAACAATCTTGAAAGAAAAGCTTTTCCAACCCCCTTTTCCCCTTTCTTTTTTTTTAGTTTCGTTTTATTACTCTGAGAACTAAGCTCGAACTCAAAACGAGGGGGGTAGGAGAGGCACAAGAGGTGTTGTTTCTACGATTGCGTTAAGGCCAAATAAAGTAAAATAAAAATTTGGAAAAGGAGGTGCTGGCTTGTCGAGTCAATAAAACAGTGGCATGTCTGTGCGAATGCCAAAAGTAATTAGGTGCTTCGAACCTAGCCACGACACTGAGCTCTTTTCTACCCCAGTGACTTCAGTCCGATTCAATTACATACAATTATGGCTCATTTAAAAGGCAGCGCTAGAAATAAAGGGGGATATCTCTTTCAAATTTATTTACACTTGACTTGCATTAAGAGCTAAGAAAAGGTTTCCAGATTTATTCGTACTTTTTGCCACTCATTCTTTTAATTAATTGATTTACTCATTTGTTAAAAAAAAATGCTGTTTTTTTTTAAGTAACGCAAATGCGGAAGATTTATTTTAAAGATATAGAGTAATTGATATTGGGTTTCTTTTGAATGATGATATGCTTAAGAAATGGCGTGAGTCATTAGAAATGAGGTGAGGATTAATATTCTTCTGCAGTCAATTAAACTTTAATAAAACTTGAACATCCAATTAATTAAATAAATAGGAGAAAAAATAATAAAAAAATTGGTATAAAGTGTATTTTACTTAAAAACAAATAAAAAGTCTCTTACTACAGACTATTGGACATTAAAAATTAAATTAAAAAGGGAGTAATTCGGGGTTAAATTCAATGAATTCTACTTCATTCCAACAGTTATTTAGTAATTTAGGTTAGGTTACAAAAAAAGACAACACATATCGTTAACAAAAAATAGAGGGCAAGGAATATGGGTGGTTTTTCATAGTGATCACATTCGTTCTCACCTGCTCTGTGTTGAAGATTAGTTGCTGCTAGGTGAGCTTCTGCCACTTGGAACAGTCAACTACAATTATTATGACAAGAGTGGTTGCATTATTATATTATCTAAAGCAGTGCTTATCAAGCTTTCAGAACTTGCGACCCATAATTCAATCATTATTTTCATTACGCCCCCCTTGATACGATAACAATGTATTGAATTCGATAGTGCGATACTTTGACGCTAAAGCTATAATACGATGTTAATTTCTTAAGTGCCGCAGGCGTATCAAAACTTCCCACTCACCCAAAGCATTAATTGTCCCGGACGTATATATATGCACTTTTATTCATAAAATCCTACTGAAGGCTTTGGAATGCAATTAAAGGACTCTTAGAGCGTTTGCGAAGGATTTACTTATTTCAGAGGATTTGCTTATGCATTTCTTTCTCCTTCCCCCAGTACACCACATACGCGTGCATACATGCAAAATGGTGGCATTGGGGAGCGAATAGCGTAACTTTTAATCGGCAGTTATTGATTAAGTATAAACTGTACAAATTATCAAGATAAGTGTTAATTTTTGTATATAATTTTATATATGGCAAGCCCACGGGGTCTCTGGTAATTATAAAACTTGTTCTTAGCTCAGTATTGTTAAATTAATTCTAAAATGCACTGTGCAGTTCTGATACATTTATAAGCAAAATTTATCAGTGTATTTTTTTTGTTTTGTTTTTATTATTGTTATTATTATCTCGGAATGTATTTTGTTTATTTGCTTTCAATAAATTAATATTTTTTTAAAGAAAATAATCTTTTGTTTTCGACTTTTTAATATGCTCAGGCTAGATTATAAGGCTTCTGGGAGGGCGGCCCGCAGTTTGAGAAGCGCTAGGCTGGAAGGATTAGAAACATAAGTATATTCCAATATTTAATATGTACTACTTTTATAGACAAAGACTTCATTAAAACTCTTGATTTGAAATTCCAAAACTTGTCTTTCTCTGATAATAATTGTTTTTTCCATCAACATTGGACTGGGGAAAAAATAGCATTATCAACTACTTCTGGGGCAAAATATATTTTAAAAAAATAATAATGCTTCAAATTAAAACCAAAGAAAGTTTATCACACATCCATCTAAAAAAATCAAAGAATTTCTTTTACATCATTTATATACAGAACATATATTATTTAGAGTAATTCACAGTATAAAAATAACTAACCAAAGGAAAATAGTTAACTCTTTCAAAGACTAGAAACTTAAATATGCAAAGATGAATTTAAATGCAACCCTGCATTTTTCTTGTAAATTGTATTGCAAGTATGCAGACAATTTCAGGTGAAAAAGGAGACTATATTAGACGTCTTTGTCGGGCCGCTGCGTCAGGGCTTCTGGGGCTGCAACCAACGAAATGGGGTCCATGATTTCACGATTCAACAGTTTCATTCATTCGAGCTCGCCGGATGAAATTAAGGGGAAGCCGAACTTGCTGAATCGGCGCTGCCCATTTAAATGGACCCGGTCGGCGCTTTCACTTGCTTCATTGCAGCTACCTTAGGAGAAAGTGTAGTCAGGTTGGGAAGGAAATGGATTATGGGTTGCTGGCCCAAACTGGTGAGGGAAATCTACAAAAAAAGATTTTGTTTTTTTTAATTAAAAAAAAATCTTTATGCTTCAAATTTAAATACTTTAAAAAAAATAGATATGTACCTGAAAAATTACATCACTTATAAGAAAAATTAAAAATTTGAGGGGTTTCTCTGCTTAGTTAAAAATATAAAACAAGTAATATATAAAAAAAAAATGTCAATTCTTACTTAGGTCAACAAACAAATATTTTATTTTAGTTACTTCTTTATTAAAGAGTTACAATTATATATATATATATATATATATATATATATATATATATATATATATTATTAGGTTTAACTTTTCAACTTGGGTTTTTTTCCCTATTATGCCGAAAATTTCTGCTGTACGGGGAAGGTTGGATCCATAAAGCATTCTAACCCTAATTCACTGTCCTAATTCAGCGACAGCTTTAGAAATCATAATAGGTCTCCAGTTTAGTCCAAAGACTTTTGTATCTACATTTGTTGTGTTTGGTGAATTCCAATTTCTTCCTGCTTTAGCCCTGTAGGTTCTTGTACTTCTTCACTTTTATTTTATATTACTATATATAAATACGTATATACATTGGACCGAATCACAATACTAAGTGACAAAATAGAAAACGTGGTTTTCATTTCAATATTTTCCATTTTTCTTTCTATAAAGGGTGTTGGACTATTTTTTTGTTTGTTACTATTTATTCATTAATTAAATTTATGTATTGTATTAAAATAGTATAGTAAAAACGAAATCACATTCAAAGAAATTAGAATACCCCTGGTGTGATTCGAACCCACGACCTTTGGATTAGAAGTTCAACGTCCTATCCACTGGGCTACAGGGACATATCGAACAATTTTCCTTTCTACATATCCTGTTGGGCTATTATTTTTGTTACTATTTATTCATTTTTAATTTAATTAATGAGTTAATATTTGAGAAAACTATATTAACATCAATTGCCATCCACTACCAGTTTAAAAAACTGTATTTGAATTTGATTGGATGAATAAGAAGTATTTTATTAACGATTGAAAATTTGAACAAGATGTATGCATAAATAAATAAATATATAGACGGAGAGAATGAACTAATAGTAGGAATTGAAAAAAAAAATTGTAAATATTTGATTTCTGTATACATTTTAGTCGTTTTAAATTTTAGCTTTTATTTCTAAAATTTAACAATGGATTTTTCTAAATGAATGAAACAAGGCATTATTTATTTTTTTAAAAAGAACAAATTACTATGATCGACACAGGATCGGTAATGATAGAATAGTAATCAACCAAACTTATTGAAACAATATGTAATACTTTAATTACATGTAAAAACATGTTATTACAGACTAATTATTATACATTTCGTGAAACCATTAGATACTGTGGCAGGTGAGCATGAGTCATATGAAACTTTAAATATTCATGTTTTTTACTATTTATGACTACATTTATTCTTAATTTATAAAAATACTACGATTTATATAGAATCAGAGTAATATAAAAACATAGACTATAGATTTGCTACTAAAACATTGGGCTTTGGCCAAGGATTCCCAGCCACTTTGCAAAATTGTCAGCCAAAGTAGAATATACAATATTAATTGCAAATTCGGACTTTATCTAAAACGCGAATTAGTCAGCCAATACCCAAATTGGCCGAAATTTGGGCTTTGACCGCAACATATATGCAGATCCATTTTTCTAAGGTAAAAAATATATGAGATATCCAAAAAATATTTGAAATACAACATTATATCTTTTTTTTTTCTTATAACTTTTTTGCCTTCAGTCAAGAAAAGAGTAATTCAGTTTGGAAAGCCCATTACATTATTGTGAAAAAAAATGCCTTTTTATAATTAAAAGCTCCGAAAGTTACATTATTATATCTATGATATTTGTTATCGAGTCTGTTGATAAATATAATAGGACATTTGAAAAGTAAAATGGTTACAAATTTAAAAATTTTGCTTAATTTTTATCTAAATTTCATTTTATATATTTGTTTAAATTATCTTACTTAAAAAATGCCTTTTATTTTTCTTTCAAATTTAATGGATTGTTTACCAAAGTAAAATGTTAAAAAAAAGGAGAAAGTCATTGTAATGTAATTGCTAACCGACATTTTTAGAATCTAAGAACATTAAAGTATCATTAAAAATATTATATTAAAAATAATTACCTGATAACACATCGTTATCATTGAATATAAAGTTAAATACATTGAGGAAGAAAAATGCATTAAAAGTAAACAAATGGAAGTTTAAGAAAAAATGTTGTTGGATTTAAAAATAGTGAATACGATATAGATATGCAGTATTTTTTTTTTTTCTCGATAAAAGGTAATTAGCCATGGAAATCTTTTTTATTTCTCTTCGTTTTTATGTAAGGATGAACAATATAAAATATAAATTTATTAGATAAATATGGACTTGTTAGTTTTCTCTCTATGTTTTAAATCTATGCTCTAATTAAATCACATTCCTAAAGAATTATGTAAATTATTTATCCATGCTACAACAATGTACATATATTCTGAGTAAAAATGTCATGGATACTAAAATAAAATATTATTGGATATTTTGTGCTTATAAAAAGTGGAGTAATCATAAAAATGAAGTTCGTTCGTTGTAAAAGATACATTTTTATGTACTTTTTGATATTTTTAATTTATTTTTGTCTGATTGACAGCGCACGTGAATTTTTCTTTTTTCTTGAATCTAAAAGCAGCAAGTGAAAAAGTCTTTTTTTTTTTTTGCTTCCATTTGGGATAAATCTCCATCAATGTTTATTATTTATATATGCGTTTATATATTTTTTAAAAATACTGCTTTCAAAGTAAAAAAAAAAGTCTATGTAGAATATTTTTTTCGGTTAAAAATATGCTTACTTTAATTTTTATACTCGTTTCAAGTCATAAAAAATTGTCTAGTAAAATATAAAATTGCGAAGAAAAAAGGGAAATATTTCATTTTCTGCGTTATATTTTTTCTATATGTGATTTACGCGGAATCTTTTTCTTAAAGCTCCGAGTCTCAGGTAGAAAAATGTATTCTTTAAAAAAATATTATTAATTTATCGATATAATCCTTTTAATCGATAATAATCCTATAATCGATACAATTCCTTTTTAATGATGAAATGAATAATCTAACTGTCTACTTAATTTTTTGTATAATGTTTGAAATTAAAATCCCCGATTGGGAACAGAAAGCAATAGAGCAAGCAGTGATTCCCAAAGCGATCTATATCAAACCCCTGGAGTCTATGATAAGAAGTTTACATCAGAGAAAAAATAATTCGAGGTTCCATGAGGTATAAATGGAGATCTACGATAGTGGCCTCTCATTAAATCAGATGGCGATTTTAATTTGAAAAGAAAATTTAATCAAATGGAAACCAAATTTTACGTATTTAATATAGGCTTATATATATTTACTAAACTTAATAAGGTTAATTTGCAGTTACAAGTTGACAGCATAAATTTTTTTAAAACAAAGAGCATCATTTCAGCATTTCTGGCCCGTATTAAACTAAATAAGTATAATATTGTAGGTCGTGAATTTTCTCCGTTTCTAAATTGGCCTCAAGCAATCTGCTATTAAAATGACGTTTTAACCTACGTTCAACACTTAAATGGCCTTTATTCAGATTTTTGAAATTAGGCTTGAGAATGCTTTAAGTATGGTAATTACCACTATAAGAAATACATTCATATGGTCCTGTTGAGAGAAACAAATGTCATGTTGCAAGTGGAACTGATCGGAATAGGCAGTAACGAAGATCTTAAAGTAAAGTTTAGAAATGGATGCAACACATCAATGTTGAGTTTGTCATTATCATGTGACTATGACGTCACGTGAACTTAGCCCATTGAAAATATTAAAACAACGTAAAAAAAGAAGAAGAAGAAAGACTGGGCACCTTTAAGGAAGCAGATTTAAGCTTAAATCCGTCTAGATTGATGCTAAATGTTGGCAGATTATTGTTGAAGCAACAGATTCATCCCTCACAATATAAAAATTTGTGTGTTGTCTTTGTCAAAAAACAACTAAATAGGACACATATTTTTTAGAAAAATGTAATATATTCAATTGAAGGTAATTTTTTCAATTTAGCATCAAAAAGCACAAAAATGTGTCTGCAAAAATTCCTGGACAGATCTTAAGAAAAAACCCTTTTTCTACTATCAAACATGGAGGAGGAGGTACAATGTTTGGAGCTGCATTGGAAACCTTTCGGCTGGTAATCTAGAACTATTGAATCAGCTATGTGCAAAAAAGGTTATTTGAACTTATTGAAGTAAAATATCAGGGTATATGCCGAGAAACTTGCGACGAGACATGATTTTTACTTTCAGCGGCACGAAGTTCCTACGCAAAAGGCTCTCATTGTGAAGCCATGTCTGTTCTGACACACATATGTGTCCCAAACCAATTCCGTAAGCCAATCTAGTCCCCATACCTAAGTGCAATACGGCATTTGTGGGATTTACTCGAGTGAATAATCAGGGAGAACAATAACATCCAAGGAATTACTCAAATCTGTCATAGTAGAAGAATGGAACGAAATATCCACAGATGAAACAACTAAGCTAGTTAAATCCCTGCCAAATATGTTGAGAGAGTTATAGAAAAAAAACGAAATAGCTTAAAAAGTATTTAACTTTTAGTTACATTCCCTTATTTTAAAGATTTTTTCTAGTGTGCGCAGACTTTTGACGCACACGATTTGTGTTTTTCTCAAGTTATAAATATTTGTATTATTTTATGTAATAATCCGGCGACTGTTGTTTATACTATTTGAATTTACGACGTTAGAGGAATCAATGAAAAATAGTATTGATTCAGAAAGACTTCATTTAATTAGCGATATTTGCATGCATATGAAAGATGATCGCCTGTACGCAGACTTTCGGAGGCAAGTGTATATGGCAAGGGGTCTGTGATACAAAAAGTTTGATAATCGCTGCAATATAGGGTAAAAAAATGACTGTACTTTTATTTAAATTGGCACTTTTATAAATTTTATTAAATTGAACTTTAAAATATCTTTGCAAATATTTATATTTCTCAGAGAAAGAATATTATTTAAACTAATATTTAACTCTACATATATTTGTAATATAATGTTTTAAATACAAAAGACATTTTTTTTTCCAAATCTATATCAACTAAAGGCATTGTTTCCACATTTAATTTTAGTTAAATGTGGAAACAATAACTTAAACATATTTTACGCTCATTTAATTTTAGTAAAATGTATGTAATGTGATACTCCTGTGAGGAGAATTAATATGTAAATTTCAACTAATATTGCTATTAAAATTTCAATTGAAAACTATATACGAAGACGGGAAATGGAGCAAATAGATTTAATCACTTACTGAAACATCTCTAAGCCGGTTTAAAGTATTTCATACTTGTTTGCAATTTTAAAATTTTCAGTAAGAGTATAAAATATTTGTCGAACTAAAACATATTCATTTGTAAATTAGTATTCATTTTGAGATAACTATAAGGAAGTATAAAATAAAATGTAAGAAGGCATAAAATTTATATTTTCCTTAAGGTAACATTTGTAAAACTTACCTTGAGTTTAAAAATGCTACTACATGTTTCTACTCATTCAGTTAATTTTTTATTTTAGAAAATTCTTTAATGAAAGATTATTTACAAAATAGAATGTTACCCTTATTTTTTCAAAAAAAAAGAGGCATACAATTCATGTATTTTAATATAAAATATTTAATTTTCGAATATTTATTGTATTTTTTTTTACTTTTAACTAACAATTAAATATTTTAATATCAACAATCTCAACTTTTTTTTTTTCTCTTTTGTAATTGAAATAATTCAAAAATGAAAATTAGCCCAACTTTCATCTTTAATATTTCTAAAATAAAATTAAAATTTGATGGTTTTTAAGTAAAATGTTTTAAAATAGACGTAGTTAATAGAAAACATGTTAAAAACTCAAATGCTTGCTTAGTTCATATATTTTTCAAAAATTTGTTTCCCATGTCACACAAATTAGTGTCTGTGATAGCCTAATGGTCACGTTCTCGGACGGCATGTTATGAGTGCGAGCCCTATTATCACTGAGGATTCGCCGTATAGAGGGGCCGATGTATGTAAAATATGGCAAAGCTTGCAGTCCTCCCATTCGTATGGAAGTTCGGAGAAGGCAGAGCCAGATCAGGGGTCGTCCTCGTCACTTGTTCATTCCGCGGTCATTAATTCCACGGTCATCACCAATAACTAGTTATCTTCGGTAAGTGAGTGAGTGTGTGAAGAAGTGTTGTACTATTCAGCTACTCGAGGGCTTTTGGTGACGGACCTCGAAATTTTAAACCATGGTTAAGTGACGAGGACGACACCTAAACTGGCACCCCGTTTTCTAAATTCCACTCAACACTAACGAGATGACGTTTGAGTCTCGACATATTTAAAATGCATCACTCCCCTTTACAGGACAAGTCTTCAGCGGTACTAGTGTCGAAATCATTACACGCTAGACACGAGTCCGTTTCCTTGACCACTAAGCTTCGAAGTGTGATGTTAATTAATACTCACTCATTAAAATTTAAAGGAAAGAAATTACCATTTTATAACATTATCCCAAGTATTCTTGCTTGGGTTTTGTTCCTGAAAGTATACTCGTATAAGCATGCAAAAGACAGAAATACGCCTTTCTCATTGGATTGTCGTACAACTAATATTAATATGTGCGTATGTTAGAAAATAAAATTTAATTCCTTTTTTTAAAATATATTCTTTAATTAAACTTTCGTAATATTGCTAACGTAATGCGATTGGATCTTTCTGGAATTATTCCTGTCTTGTTCGCAGCACAGAAATCGATCGAGAACAAGCCAAGCTAATTACGTGTCTTTGAGGTTTAATTAAATGCTGAAACTAAATAAATGACATTTTAGACACGGTCATGTGTCTAATTTATTACGTGAGCATTTTTAGTACTGAAATATGGATATGTTATATGTCTGGTGAGATTTCAGCTCTTTTCGGGACTAATAAATTTAGTGGAGTAGTTTTAAATGTTTTTATGGTAATAACATTGCATTTAATTAAAGTAAAACAAAAAAATGAATGGATTCGCACTTATTGTTGTTGCATTTTTAAAATTTTCAGTTGTCTTAAACAGTGGGAGCAGAATGTTAAAATTACGATGCATTCTATTATTTAGCATTAAATCGTAAATTACTTGTGCTGAAAGTTGAAATTTTAAGCGCGATGGTGATTTAATACTATAAAACGTTTTTTTTTTTATCAACCTCTTTATAATTGTGATGTTCTTTAGTAAATAATCAATTAATCTAATTTGCGTCCTGTATTTGTTAACTGTTGTAATTGGCTCAATTAATAACGGTTACATGGTAACGGCAAACACGTGTGCGACACTTAATTTAAAATGGATTGTAAAATTGTACGTTCTATTTATAAAAAAAAAATATAGATATAGATATTTTTTAGATAAATCTCACATAAATTTTATAATCGGGTAAAGGTGCTCAAATACACGGAAAGAAAATCATCTAAAAGATTGCAAAATTAAAAAAAAAAATCGTGTACTTTTAAATAAACTACAAAAAAATTACATTTCTGTAGTAAATATAAAAAATAATTACTTTTTTATAAGGAAATGTCTGGTAGATATTAATTAATCATTTAAGATTAGAATTTTTTATGTAAAAGTATTTAATAAATTAGAATACAGTTAAAATCTTAACTGTTCTGTCCAATTTTTTTCATATATTCCCATTTAAAATTATTTATATTCAAAAGTCAATAAATAAACCATTTTATTATACAATTATGACATATTTCTTTTTACACAGCTATTCTTTTTCATGACATGCTTACATTATTCAACAAACCCTCTCGATTTTGCCTTTAGCATAATCTTTATTTAATTATAACCAGAAAATAATTAGTTTTTATTTAATCTCATTTTAATTTCTTATCTAGTTAACTATTTTATGTTATTTACATAATAGCTAGTTTCTTTTCACAGACCAGGCCGTACGCTATGACACACAAAAAGTCTGAAAGATAAAATGAAATTATGGTGAATTATTGCAGTGACTTAAGTGAATATTCATAAATCACTTAGTAAAATTAAATCGGGGATTTTGATCATAAAACTCTGCTTACGCGTAAAGCCTTTTTAAACAATATTTTGTATCCTTTCATTGTCTTTACTGGAACAGTATAATATTTATCATAACTCTAGACTTCTTTTTTGTTTATTTTATTTGTATTTTGCATTTTAGTTACGCTCATGTATCTTTTTTATCCTAGTTGTTGCTGAAAAGCAATAAATTTTAAGTCGACCCATAAATAAAACACATAATATACCGCATTCTAATAAAATATTACATTTAAGCTGTTGTTAAAAATAATTATATTTTTAGCTATGTGTGAATAGTGTATCATATATAATTAAAAACCCATACGCTCTGCTGTATTTTATAAAAATAAGTTTTATTTATATCGATGTTGTCACCAAGTGCAGAAATAAGTTAATCTGCATATTAGCTAGATAACAGCATATTAATTAGGATGATCTATTAAAATCCGAAAAATTGTTTCGTTTCTCAAATTACCTAGGTGATCTACGAATTAGTTAGATAATCTGTACATTATACCTACTATGCACTCGTTAGTGAAAATAAGATCTTTAGTGCAACAACAACGTTTCTGTACGTTTAAATTAAATATTCTTTATTTTATTTATTTATTTTTTTAACCAAAGAATCAAGTTAATACAATAAAACAAAAAGAACATTAGTTGAAAAAATCAATCATCAATCAATTGAAAAATTACAATACAAAAGCAACTTAAAATATTATTACAATCAAGGAAATTGATATAATGTTATTTATTTATTTTTCGGTACCTAAAGATCACGTCAAAACAATGAAGCAAACAGCAAATTAGTTGATGAAATCAATCATCAATCAATTGAAAAACTCTTATATAAGGAAAAAAATGATTTCGCATATTGTTACAATTAAGGAAATTGATATAATGTTATTCATTTATTTTTCGGTACCTAAAGAATCACGTCAAAAAAATCAAGCAAACAACAAATTAGTTGATGAAATCAATCATCAATCAATTGAAAAACTATGATATAAGGAATAAATTGATTTCACATATTGTTATAATTAAGGAAATGAGATTGCGAAATATCTGATAAAATTACGTTTTGTATACTGGAGTACTTTGTAATGTATCGGATTTGTTTTTTACATTTAATTGATTTCCCGAAGATACTGTGGTCGACGGAATTAAACTTACAAATTAAGTCAAGGAGTATTTTATGGAATATATTTACTGTCTTTATATCACTCTGTTTCTAAATGTTTAGGATAAATTATTCTGGGATGAGTCAACGTTCGATCGAAATTCCGACATAAAGGAAATGAGAGGAACTAACTTTTTAACCCTTTATCTACCGCATTATGATTTATTGCAAATTTTTTCATGCGATATTTTTTTCGGATTACTGTATTAAAAATTAATGGATATACATAAATAAAATATTCAACTTCGAGAAATTTAATTCATTAGAGCTAATTATTTAAATTGGTACTTTAAAGAACCGTCTGCACACAAATGTCTCAAATATTCTCATAAAACGAAACAACCGAATGACTTCTTTAACGTAGTTTTAAAAATGCTAAATAACCACAGAGAATATACTAATATTTTACAACACAAAATATTTATTTTTATAGAATATATTAAATTTTTAAAATTCATTTACTTTTTTTTTCACATAAACTTAATTTGATGATATTCAAAAAAACAAGTTTTTTTCTTTCATTAATACACATAAATTCATTACACGTCGTGCATTTTGAGTGAGATTTCGACTGAAAGTTTTTTTAAAACACTGTATCCTAGGGTAAAAATGCTGTATTTTCTTAACATGAACTAATGTATTTTGAGTTCAGCCTATTGATCGTATCCCTAGGAATCTAACGAAAATATGGCTATCGAGCATTAACGGTAACATCGATATATATTAGTGAAATAATGAAAGAAGACTTTGGATGTAGAAAGAAAACACTTTTTAAACACCAATTCTATTTTCGATGTAGGTTATATTTCGATATAAAGTACGTTCTGATTAATATTGAAAAAATTAAGGCCATTTTTTATTAAATTGCATTGTTATAAAACCAAAAGCCTTTCGCTACCAAATGTACAGAACATTAAAAATTTGAACTCGATACCAATTATGAAATACAATGCCTGTTTCTAAAATTTTGAACTGTGAGCCAAGTCAGATTAAACGTGCTTCAACCTCTTTACACAGCTTGCCTTCAGATACAAAGAGCTCGACCCCACGACTGTCCATGTGTTCGTGACCATACCTACTCGGTTACTGCTTCCAATATTTATAATCAACAAAATGGGCTCAAATCATGTGACGTCATAGTCACATGATAATGATAATCGCGTGTTTTTAGCCAATTATTTTAAAATCTCATTTAATGTCATAGTAACACTATAAAAGAAATTTTGTGTTTCCGGCTATCAGTTCATGCACTTCGTTGTTGCCAATTTTTTATCTTTTTGGAAACTTTCTCTTAAAAAATACAAAATTGTCAAATTTGCCCAGTTATAAAATTTGAAATTTTACCCAAGTCTTACAAATAGAACAACAATTATAATTAGTTTGAGGTCTGTTTTGAATTCAATGGAGAATACATGTTTGTCCTTATCATGTGACCGTCATGAATACAGCAAAATGCATTCAGAGCTTTGTCTGAACAACATTTTAATAATTTTTTAAAGGTGTTAAATTTTTTTTGAAAAGTGTATAAAATCACAAGATATTCCCTTTCACTGGAAAAAAAATGTAAGTAATATAAAAAAAAAATCAAATTTTTCCCCGAAAGTAGAAACATGATTTGCGTGATTCAAGATAAGCGAGAGAAATTTTTCATAAGAAAATGTAAACATATTTTGAGATTATTGAATGATGTCTCGACTCAGCTATAAAAGGTTCTCTGTTATTATTTATGGACTGACGTTGCATGTTAAGAAAGCAGTCAAGTTATACAACAATTTCATTTATTTTCTTATTATCTTTTTTCTAGAATATACATTTTAAGTGGTTTTTATATTTTTTTCGGTCTACGAATGAAAATATTTATATTTCAGAATTGAAATAAAAACAAACATATTTTTGATCGAAATAGTTATTTTATTTTCCGTTTTTCGAAATTGTTTGAATCTACGTAATAAATTTAAATTATGTTCTACGTTTCAATGATAATGTTTAAATGTCAGAAGAGTCCTTTTGTGATTTTCAGGTTGAAAAATATATAAGTACTTCATTTAATATTATTTTTAAATTGAATGAAATTAAAAAAATATGAATGATTAATTAAAAACTCTGCTACCCTCAAACCTTAAAACGCATGCTTTATTTAAAATATTAGATATAATTTAAATTTGTTATGTTTAATTATCTAGTAGTTACTATATTGTAAATAAATACATAAAAATCAGGTAACAAGAAGATTCTGCCATTTTTGAACTGAGGAAGCGAAAAAAAAAACATTTGTGTATTTTTGCATAAGTATATGCCATTCTTCCAGATATACAAATTCGCATTGATAAGCCCTTTCTAAGCGAGATGCTATTTTACAAATACCATTTTTATAAAACAGTTTCCTCTTATTTCAAGAAAATTGTTTTTTTTTTATATTTTAGAATTATCCACACACACAAAGAAAAAGATAGGTAATAATGCATTGGAGATAGGTCTGGGGAATTAAGAGGGTAGAGATAACTCCCAAGAATAAATTCATATTTTTCTAGTTTCTATTGTGGCATGTAGCAGTACGTTACCCACTTGATTAAATCTATATCTTTTTCTAAACTGGATTGTTTTTCAATCATTGTTTCCAATTCATTGATATTCAAATTTGTTGGCCTGGCTGGCATGATGCCGATTTCTAGGAATACAATATCAGCAAAGTATACTTTAAACCTGGGGTAGTCAACCAACGGCAGGTGGGCTGCACGCAGCCTACTTTTAAAAATTTACAGCCAATGAGATTCTTTACAAAATATTATTATTTTGTGCAATATTTTTGCTTTTAGTGCAGTGCTTTGTAACAAATAAATCCCATAACTGTTTCTGTTTTATCCAGTTTCATCCAGTTCAGTTACAGAATTTGAACAACCGTCCTTCAAAAGCTATAAAATTTCGTTCTGGGTTTGAAGAACTAATTTCAGTACCGTAAATTACTCCCACTAATAAAAATGGTTAGATTAGTAATTTAAATATTTCATTTTTCAAATAAAACCTGTAGTAAAAGGATAGAAATCCATCATATATAGTTATATGCTTTTAAAATTGGTTACACTAATTTTAAATCAATCGGTAATTAATATAAAGCCATACATTTTTATACATGGGCAGCAGGGTTATAATGTTTTTTCCGAAGTGGCCCGCAAGGTACTTTGGATCCCCCCTCCCCACGTGTTAAAGAATCTTTTTACTGTTTATTATGTATCTGTCTTAAAACACATTTATCGAGCTTCTGTACTTTCAATTACAAGTTTAAATTCATAAAGCAAACATGTACCTATTACTCTATGTTTCACGAACACATTTTAGAATTTGAATAACATTTTACATCAAAGTGCACCGGATACGAGGTTATAACATGAAATAAGATAAAACACAAATAATTAAAACAATATACTGTGCAAGCAATCTTTAAATTTTTGACCGAATACGAGATCAAACAAACTTCAAAATTTTTATCAGTTATAAAAATGACCAAACTGTATGAAATATATTTATGATAAGTATTTATGCGACTATATTTAAATAAATTTAGTATAATTTAAAATACAGCTTTAAACTAATTTATCGGTATTTTTTTAAAACTTTTAAAATTTAAATTTATAGGGTGTATTTTATTTCATACCGTCAAATATAATTACAGTGAATTATTCTGTATAAGGATAGACACTTAAGCGAATGAATGAATTATCAAACATTTTAAATTCATCCCATGAGAAAATTACTCATTTTATAGAATACATCTATTTGCAAAAAATGAGAAAAGTATTTATACTTCCAGTAGATGCGTATTAATTTTGATATATATGCAAAATATTGAAACTTTTGTATGCATATTATTTCAATATCGAAAATTTTTCTTTAAAAACCAGCCATTGAATCGTATTCATTAATTTTAAGAGGAAAAATTTAAAAGAATATTTATTACTATAGAGGGTTTTTTTCCTATATTTTATAAATATTTCTCATTCCTTTCTACCTTATTTATCTATTGTTATATAAAGATAAGTAAATTATACATATTACATTTTGTATTCTTTATTTTGCCTTTTTAAAAGATTATATATGTTTTATAGTTTAATGCGATGAACAAATATAATAATGCATTAAAATTTTACAATTTGTTTTAAATAGAACGAAAAATAAGGATTCCAATTGCGTTATTATAACAGAAACATGTATTTTATTACTTATTAATCATACAGATATTTCATACAGAAATCACTGAGGAGGAAACAAAAATAATAAACTAAACGATATTTTTCATCTATATTAAAAGGTGTGAAATAAAAACAATTAATTAAGTACTGAAGAATGAAAGAATCTTTTTGTACATATATATATATATATAAATAAATTTAAAAAAATTGTTGTTGTGAATATATAGTTTACCATATATTCTACTAACTATTATTTATTATTCGATATATAAAATTATAAGTTTCATAATTTCATTTATATAGATATCTATATTTCATGGCATGCATGCTTTATCACTGAAAGCCTAAGTACGAGTATGTCTGAAACTTATCAATCAATATGTCTGAAAACTACTTCTATATATAATGCCGACTCAAATATTCAGATAAAACAGGAGACATGGAGTGTTATTATATATGTATATTACTCTATAAGGATGATATTGATAGAAAATGACTGAATCATCTGGAGGGAATGGTAATCATGCGGGTTTACAATTATGCATACAGACACACATTTCCGATTTAAATATGTACTATAAGTTTGAATTTCTATTGTATGACATTACAGCTGAATAGCTCTATATTATCCCTATTCTTATAATTCAATTCCTAGAATTTTGAATTCGCTATTTAAATAATTTTTTATAAATGTTTACTCCAATCTAAGCCGCACTTGTTTTCTAAGGTTACGCGTACAGAAAATTGTGTGTGGCTTAGAATCGAAGGGAAAACAATTGTTGAATGGGGAATTAAGAGAAAATATTGGTTCAAGCATGTGTATTTAAAAGTTTGTAATACTGATACAATAACTAATTATTCATTTATTATTAGTTCTCATTTTAAATTTATTTTAATTTTGTAAAATTGGATACATCTCGATAAACCATTTTACAATATTTTTCCTTTTTCACAAAATCTGGTTGAGAATTTGGGTTGCGGCTTAGAATCAATGGCATCTTACTTTCGAATCAATACGGCATTTATTTTTTTATAAAATTAGAAACAAAAGGTTTTAAAAAAAACAAACATTTTATTTTATTAGTATTTCGAAAAGATTTAATACAAATATGTATTAGTAGAAAATTCATTATATTCATGATTCAATGTCTTATCTAAGAAAAACAAAGGAAAAAAAGCATCAAACGAAAACAAAATACAAGATTTCTCTGTAAAATCTTTGAAATGTGTCCAAGTTTGAAGTTGTTTGAGGAAACGCAGTTTACAAAAAGAAAAAGAATAGCACACAATTATAAATATAATATGTATCACAGAAACGACAGCTGTTAGCAGAACGTTTTACATCGCCTGTAAGCTCGAAAAATTCTGTAAACTTTATCAGAAAAAAAACAAACAAAGACATGAAAAAAGATAATTTATGACAGCAGTTTGAAACAAATAATAACAAAAGGTTTCTGTAAAAATTAGAAATTTCATTTTAACAACATTGATATAGTTCATTTTCTTTCAAAAATTAGTATGCTGTTTATAAAAAAGCTAGTCTTTTATTTTATTTTATTTATTTATTTTTTTAGTACTATAATACTTAAATATCGAATTCGTAAAAAGGAAAGAAAAACAATCAAAGAAATATATAATTTCCGTAATTTAGTATATATATATATATATATATACATATATAAAATAAGAGGGGGGGGGGCCATTTCTCTTTACATCTAGAAAAACAATCTGTAATGTAACGCAATGAAAAAGATTTTTAAAATTAAATTTATCTTCTTTAAGCATTGATATGACACCGTAAAAAAATATTTTTTCTTAATTTTGTCTGCGATATTTCTTCTTACTTAAAATGTCTTTTTTAATCAGATGGAAGATAAATTTTATTAAAAAAATATTTAATATCGCAAAATCAATTCAATGTTTACATAAAGCAATAAAGAATATATCTCATCAATATTACTTTGTATCAAAATACCCACGCGAGTTATTAATCCAAATCGATATCTCAAAGTTGATATAAATTAAATCAGTGCAACCAGAGCAGTGAAAAAAAAATCGCATACATAACCAAAATTTAATTGATTTTCACAGCTGCTGGAGATCAACGTCGAAAGCGAAAGTAATTAACATTTAATTACAAAGTCAATTTAGTAAGCTCAAAATATGACGCCCCCGCATTTTCCCTATTCCAGTCAACTTAACTGTATTTATCCCTAATATCCATCCCTAAATCTCACGAGAAAACGCTGAGAAAATCAAAAAGGAATGAAAAAAAAAAATGATAGCACTGATAAAAAAAATAATAATAATCGCTTCTTTCGAAAATATTTTTCCCTTTCTGTAAAACATATTAAGCGATCGACAGGATTTTGCGATCCCTCTAATTTTAAGTAATGACTCCCTTTACATGGTTGTTATCGAAAGGACTCCTTTTTTTCCCTTTTATTATTCACGCTTACACCTGTGGTGGGGATAAAAAAAGTGAGATTCCCTTATAGTTAATGGCGAAACGCATTAGGTACAAGTGAAGCAGTCTCTGAGGTTATTTTTCACTATGATAAATTCGGGATGTGTATTCCGAAGTGTATGCGGACTCGTTAGGTTTGTCTTCTAGAAGGATAGATAAGGTAGAATTAATTTTGCGGACGAACTATTTATCAAGTAAATCTTTAAAGTATATCCATCACCTTGATAGTTAGTTTATGGGTATCATCAGGGTGTTGAATTTATCTTTTTTAGAGAGAGTAACATGGTGTAGAAACCTCCCATACAAGCGTTTTTGGGTTAAAGGATAAGTGGCTAATAAATAGCAAAATATCTCCTTTCCGTGAAATATTCCCTTGGAACTCAGCAGAAAGAAAATAAACATGACAGAATGCTATAGTAATGTAGATATTTAAATAAAGAAATGGAAATTTGTGTAGAGTGCAGTCTGAGAAATATATGCTTTGCTTAAAATAAATCTTCAGGGAATTTCCTTTAATTGTGGAAAGGATATAGCTTAAAAATTTCCCGTTTTTGAACTCTATTAGAACAACATACTTGAAATTTGGAGAGCACGTTTCTTTTGTTCTGCGGAGATCCATTTTGAAAATAATCAACTCCTGTGTGTGTTTTCGGAGATCTTACAGATAAAAAATACACTCATAGACTTTTATTCTCACAAACATGTTTCTTTTATTGAGCAAAGAACTGTTAAGAGCGGAATTTCTCGAAATTAACACCCAAGGAGTGATAACGAGAACTTAGAGATTTATAGATAAATATTTTGTCATTTTTGAGGTATTAGGCTTAATAAAGTTTGTCAAAAAAATGTCTTTTGTTGATTAGAAATCTGCTGAAAATGGTTGAGAAAATTGACAACGAACGGAGGCTACAGGAGTGTAAATAACAAATATACTTCTGTTTTTGAATATCAAGACTTGTTCTTTCTAAATCAAGGGGCGATGGGTGTTAGAATACTTTTCAATATTACAGAAAAGCTAATGCTTCGATAACAATAACCTGAAAACAGAATATCCAATCTTAGACAGTCATGAAATACCCAATGAATTAGTTGGGTAATATGCATATGTGTCTGTTTGTGTGTATGTATATATGTGCATATGAGTGTGTTTTATTTTGTGCATGGAATTAAATTGACACAGTCTTGAAATGTGACATACATATTTCTTTTGAGTAGAAATTCGCTAAGAACGAATTTTGAGGAAATCTTCATCAAAGAATGGGATTACGTGGGCATTACAGATAATTGTATCGTGTTTTACAAATTGTGAAATCCTGTTTTTTGTTGTTGTTGTTGTTTCCCCCAATAGGTGAAGGCATTAAAAATGTTTCTGAATACAATCAAAAGCTTAATGCTTAGAAAGCAATAACTTAAAAGATAAATATAGGTATACATTATTTTGAAGTACCCAGCAAAATGGATGGATAACGACTAGTAGTTATAAAACTCCAAAGTATTAAAAAAAGATTCCACTACCCATTACATAACCGGCTTTTTGCCTTAGTATTTAATACATCTAATTCCCTATAAATTTAAAACCGTTTCAAATCAAAATATCCCTTTTAGAAGTACATATTTTATAAAATATTTCATAATCATACGTCCAAATACGCATGAAAGTAATAAAAGTAAGAAAAATCCGTCCACGAGAAGTTACAGATTCTGAAATGCAGATTGCGGTAAATGCTGTATAAATAAATTTTGCAGGATTTTTGGGCTGCATTGATTTTTATGCTGATCAAAGGCAGCTGTCATTTCCGTATTCAATAGCATACTATTCGTCACTGTAGTTCTTATCTGTTTCAAAAAATGCCACAATCTTTTATTCTAGGTCAATGGTTAAGTTACGAATATTTGACAGATCAGAAATTTAAAAGGAGGTTTGTCTTGGAAATAAGCTGAGAATTTTTTCAGAGAAAACAGATTATATTTCTTTTTTTAACTTGAAATATATATTTAAATGCTATCTTGAATTTATCATTTGAAGTCACATATATAGGTCACTGTGGCTTACAAAGTGCGACTGAATAAATGCATAATGTATTTTGATAACCTCAATGTAAGTTTATTTAATGTATCTGAGAAATCTTAACTGATTATTTCGTATAAATGACTATCAAATGCAGTTTTGAAACTTTCCTCCATATTGTAAATGTTTTTTCATATCTTTAAATATATTATTAAAATGTACTTCATCACGTTTAATAGTTAGTATTTTATGTTTTATCACAAATTTCAAAATTTCTTAGTTTAAACACAGGAAATGTATGCGAATGATGTAATTTAAACTGTAAGCCATAAAATATTGTACTGTAACTCTCTCTCTCTCTCTCTCTCTTTCTCTCTCTCTCTCTATATATATATATTCAAACATTTTATGCATTTGTAATCAGATTTTTTGATCTAAGAAAGACGATATCAAAATCAAGAATGAAAAAATTCGGTCTGATTCGCTAGCTCATGAACAGATTTCCAAAACTGTTAAACCTGCAGACTTGAAATTTAGTAACCATGTCCCTTTTGTTGTGTAGAAATCCGCTAAGTATAGGTTTTGCCAAAATCGACTCCCAAATGGGGTTGCGAGGCGCTAAGAGGGCATTCTAGGTAAAATTTCTCTTTTTGAACTATCAAACTTTCAGATTTCTGAATTTTTAAGCATGTTTCTTTTCTTGAGTTACCGATAAGCACTGCTTTTAAAAGGAAATTGACATTAAGGGGAGGGGAGGTTAAGTTCACGTATAGATAAAAAAAATTCATGTTTTTTATCTATCAGATGGACAGACATGAAATTTTGTAAGAATGTTTTTTTTTTTTTTTTCTTTTCATTTTTAACTAATAATCCTTTTACGGAAATTGACTTTTATGGGGGAATTACGTTGGATGCATAAAGAAAAAAAGCCTAGTCTTTGAAATTGATATGCATGTTTCTTTTGTAAAGTAATGAACCTCTAAAAAGGAGTTTTGCAGAAATTGACTCTTGGGATTATGAGGGAATAAAAGATAATTATACTTCCATTTCAAATTTTTCAAAATCCTTTCTTTTTTAAATCAAAAAGTAAAGATTATAAGAATGAGATTATAAGAGCATAGATATATATATCTCAATAGCTAAATAGAACAGTACGAAATCTTACTACATTAGGAAATATTCAACAAAGTGGGCGGGTAACTACTAGAATTGTAAAAACACTATCTTCATTACGTCTAAGAGAAATAATATGATTTTTTTAAGTTTAGAAAAATATGTATCAATCACTAAAAAAATGAACTTAATTATCTTTTTTATACATTACAATACCAAGAATATTGGTGTTTAACCAAACTGTAATATATGTACATATTCTTCATGTTCCGATATACATTTCCTGGTAATTTAGCAATTTATGGAATCACAGATTTTTCTCACTTCCTTGAAATTCAAGATTTTTGTCCCCACTTCGTTGTATATGGTTGTGACTCAAAATTTATCTTTAACATCTCTACCTGCGTGCTAATAGAAGCGTCTGGTAATTTTTACGAACAACTCCTCTGTTCACTTAGGAAACACAATGTCGCTAGATTATCACCCTAGCGACACCTACCACTGAATATTCACCACATCCAACCCAGGCGAAAAGTCTATTCTTAACCACAAGCAGTAACTTTTGGAAGATTAATGGAAGAAGTGCACGCGAACTGCAAGAACAGGAACTCCTAAAAGGGAAATAATTTGATCAACAGCATTCAAAATACGGAACGTGGATTAATTGCACTAATGTGGACCTTACCCTCTCCTTTCCTTCCTTTTCGGTCAACCCTTGCTGTCTTTCGGGGGTTTTCATTCAAAAATGACTCAAGTCTATTGATAAAATATACGTAGAACAATGCAATAACACTTTATCTTGGCACTGTATCAGTCATTTATCCCAAAGCTGCCATCTTATAGCCATTAAGTTGTATCATTTGTTACAATTTTAAAATGGCGCTGGTATCATCTGTATATTTACTATTCTAGAGAAGTCTTTTTACAGGATCTAGCTGTCTTTACTGGGATGATTTATTGAAGAATGCATTAAAACAGTATTCAGACTATGTCTTTTAATAATATGCGTGTTACTTTTCAGTTACTGTTATTTCGGTCATTTTGCTATAGTAATGCATATTGCTGTGAAACATCTATTAATAGAATTCTCGTAACAAATTTATGTATTAAAATATACTTAACGTGCTTGAATATATTTTTAAACCATAAAAAAACAATTGGTGTAAGATCCAGCGTGTAACGCGCACCTTTAACACAAAAAATAATATCGAAATTTACGAGTGCGCGTTATACGCCGTGTATAAAAATGATAGCTTTAAGAATAAAAAAAAAGAGATGATCATAAAAAGAAAAATTAGATTTCTATATTTTTCGAAATACTGTTTATTTAAAATAAATTACATTCCTTGTCAATTTAAAGGATTGTAGTTAAATGCATGCTATTTTTTCAAAAGTTTAGGATAATACCTCGAATAAATTACTTCAAAACATAAGAACATAGCACAAGTACATTTCAGGTTTCTTCCTAAAAAAGGAGGTGTGGTGTGTTAACGGCGAATACATCTAAATACTAAAAAAAATGCCACTTAAATCTATAGTGTGTATTATACACTACTGGCCACACAAAATGTAACACCCGGAAGGAATCATGAAAACTATGTAAAATTTACTTCAAGCCTTAGCGGCGATGAAATATGTAACTCATTAGCACGTTAGCGCAGATGCACATTAAGAGCGCCACCCGCAAGCGGTATATAAGGGGAGAACATATTAGCAATTTTAAGTACGACATTTTTTCCATGCATTTTTTACGTAAGCTGTTTACCTATGCCTCGGGGAAGACATAGAGCGTCTTTTGACCAAGTTTCTGAGTTCCACCCAGGAAGGATAGTAGCCTATAGAGATTGTGGATTATCCTTCAGAGAAATGGGTCATCGTGTTGGACGAAACCAAGCAACTGTGATGCGGATCTGTCATCGCTGGATTCTGGAGGAAACGACAGGCTGACGAGGACGATCGCACTAACCTTGTTGCACCAGTGCCCGTGATGACAGACGTATTGTGCGCATGGCAGTGATAAATCACGCAGCTACATCACGATTCATAGCACCATAGATTCAGTCTGTTACTCATCATTCGATGTCCTCTCGTACCATTCGACGCCGTTTTTAGCAGTGGGGAATTTACGCAAGGCGTTCATTGCTTCGTTTACCCTTGGCTGGAAACCAAATATGTTTTCCCCGCCAATCGTGTGAAGAATGGTGGTCATTGGAATGTAACGACATTGTGTTTACTGACGAATCGTGCTTCAGTCTGCATCATCACGATGACCAGATTTGAGTTTGTAGACTCCACGGTGAGAGGCTGCTGAGCTGTTGCGTTATGCATCACCACACTGCTCTTGCACCCAATATCATGGTTTGGGGTTATATTGGATTTCACTGCCGCACTACTCTAGTAGACATTGCTGGTACACTGAACAACCAGCGTTACTTCTCTGAGGTGCTGGAGCCAGTGATCCTTCCATATATTCAGCGCTTGCCATCAACCATATTATAACAGGATAAGGCGCAATCACACGTGACAATCAAAATTCAAGAGTTCTTCTTTACCCATCAGATTGAATTGCTTCCCTCACCAGTCAGTTCTCCCGATTTATCGTCAATCGAAAAAGTGTGGTCCATGCTTGCACAACGGTTGTCCCTAAATACACCACTCTTTGCTACACCAGGTCAACTTTGGTCATCATAAACACGTCACAAAAGGATTTAATTTTAATCGTTTGATTATTGTACAACATGTTATCTGTCAAATAAATTTCGCTGAGATATCTCTGATCCTTCGTAATGCTGCATTTTTTGGTACCAGCTGTGTACGACACACACACAGTGCGCGTTTTTCTCCGGATTTTACGGTAATTTAAATTAACAACTATCATCCATATTATAACAATATACAATGATTACTTTGGTAATAAAGCACACGCACACACATATGCCAATTATATTAAAGGTGAAAAATTAATACTTCAATTTTTTTTAGTGATATTCAAATACATTTGATTTTGTATAAATGAATATAAATTAATATCTATTATGCAAGTATAATAAATACAGTTCGTATGCATTTTTTTCACATTCTTGAGTATATTCCACCTATATTTTTGATTGGTGTTTAGCATAAAATGAAATACAGTAAAATTAAAAATATGCTACCTCATTACAAAATCAGCATGCCGTCATATTTTTTCTTTTTTTGATTAAATTATTGTTCATTAACGTCCCATGTAAAAGCTAAACCAAGGTTATTGACGATGAGCCTCGTAGTTTTTAAGCATGGCTAATTGACGAGGTTGATATCTGGCTTGGCTACCCACTCGTCAAACTCTCACACCATACCAATGTGAGAACTCTGGGTCTGAATAGATTTAATGTGCTTTTGTCTTTCAACGTGGAAAATCTTTAGGAGCACCAGAACTCGAAGCAACTACTTCACAGATATAAATATATATATATATATGTATCTAAATTTTTGAAGTCTGTTTTGTCATTTACTGTTACGTTAACCCTTTTACCAAAGTTTATTGTACAGTTTTTTTCCCCCTAGAATTACAGATAGTAAATTATTAGCAGCAGAAAAAAAATCGGTTTCTTTTTAAAAGTACATT